>JAJPUD010008583.1:0-38113 GCA_023553655.1 Myrmecobius fasciatus | reverse complement strand
ATCTCAATTTATTTCCCCATTCTTCTTCTAGCTCTCTTTTGAGATTCTTAATGCAATCATCCAGGTAAGCCTTCTGAAAGGGAGACCAACTTAAGTCTGCCTTTGTGGCTTCATCTGGGATTGTTTTCATAATGTCAGGATCTGGGGACTGTTCTATTTTTTCTCCGTAAAAGCTTTCTATGGTGAGAGCTCTCTTCTGCTTCTTGCTCATGGTTTAAAGTTGGGATATTGGTCAAAAGCAGAGAAAACTGCAACAATTTGTATTTGCCCTGGGGCAGTTTGCCAAGTTGACTTCCGGTCTGAGGCTGGTCGGGCTAGATTCGCAGTAGTATCACGTTTTCAGCTGCTCTCGATCCACCCTTTACCAAAGGCAGATCTGCCAAAGCACTTGCCCGCAAGCAGAGCAAAGTGGCCCAGGCATCTCCCAGGGGCTTCCTGGGTGCCTAAAATCCACCCCTCTATCGCAGCCCTGACTTCCGCCCTGCCTGGAGTCTGATTGTGACCAGCAGCCGATTTCCCCTGAGGCTAACCTTCTCCGGAGTTCTTTCAAGGTAGAATTTTGAAAGTGCGTTGTAGTCCAAATGTTTGGCGGGGCCCTCACTCCAAAACCAGTTCGAAGGCTCACTTTGTCTGGGTTTGAGGGAAGGTCCTAGGAGTTCACAGAGGAAGCTGTCTGCTGTTCTTCATCTTGGCTCCGCCCCCCTTCACATCCTCTTTGTAATTTTATTATATTAGTCTTAGTTCTGCCACTAGGGGCTGAACAGAATGTTTTTATTAGTTATTTCAGTCTTGTCATATTCTTTGTGGACCTATTTTAGGGGCCTAGCTCAATTTTATACAGTAAGAAAAACAGGGTTAAGTGACTTGTCCAGAGTCCCACAGCTAATAAGTGTGTGAGGCTAGATTTGAACTCAGAAAGATGAGTTTCTCTGACTCCAAGTTCAGAGCACTCTCCTCTGTATCATCTAACTGCCTTGCCAAACAGAATAAGTCTAGTTACTCCCTCTTGCTTTTCAAGTACTTAAAAACAGAAGTACTTAAAAAAGAAAATGTTTTCTTTTCATATCCTCTTCACCAAGATAAAAATCTCCATTTATTTCAATTGTTGTTCTTCATGTGGTATGGATTCCAGGTTATTTGTTCATTCTGATTGTCTTTCTTGAGGTTTTTAAGTTATCAGTGTCTTTTGGTATCATATTACCTAGAATTAAACACTGTACTTCAGCTGAGGTCTGACCATGGCAAAGTATTGTGTGGTTATTCTCTTCTCATTAGTGGTATCTGTGTTGTTTAAAGTAGCCCTGTATCTGTATCCCAAAGAAATCATAAAAGAGACAAAAGAAAGACTTACACATGCAAAACTGTTTGTGGGAGCCCTTTTTGCAGTGGCAAGGACCTAGAAGTTGAGTGAATGCCATCAATAGGGGAATTACTAAATAACTTATAGTAAATGAATGTTATGAAATATTATTGTTCTATAAGAAATCATGAGCAGGCTGATTTCAGAAAAGCCTGGAAAGACTTTCATGAACTGATGCTAAGTGAAGTGAGTAAAACCAAGAGAACAATAACTAGCAATAATAAGATTATATAATCAGTTGTGATGGATTTAGCTCTTTTCAACAATATGGTGATTCAAGGCAGTTTCAATAGACTTGTTATGGAAAATGCCATCTACATCCAGAGAGAGAGAACCGTGGAGACTGAATATGGATCAAAGCGTAGCATTTCCAACTTTTTGTTGCTGTTTGATTGTTTGATCGATCGGTGTTTTTCTTTCTCCTGGTTATTCCCCTTTTGATCTGATTTTTCTTGCACATAACAAAAAATGGAAATATGTTTTAAAGAATTGTACATATTTTACCTATATCAGATTGCTTACTTCTCAAGAAAGGGAGAAAAATTTGCAAAACAGAGTTTTTCATAAAAAAGGGAACATAAATGTTGCAAACTATTTTGCATATATTTGGAAAAATAGAATACTACTAAAAAAATAAAGTAGTTTTGGATCATGTGTTATAGGACCCAAAAATTACATCAAGGAAACAGAATTGTAATTGTTTCAGTTTCCTTAAAGTGGAGATAATCAGGAACATCAATTGTCTCCAGGAGGTTATGAGGATTAAAGGAGGCAATACTTGTAAATTGTTTAGCCTAGTGCTTGTTATATAGTAGATGCTTAGTAAGTTTTCTCTTCCTTTGCTCTTTCTTTCCCATCTTCCCTCCCCTCCTCTTCCCTTCCCTTGTATCTGCCCCTTTTCTTCTCTCCCTTTCTCTCTCTTTAATTACACCTTCTTAACAATTGACCCTTGTTGCTCAGCCATGAATTTGCTTTGCCAGCAAAAGCTTATCTAGTCTTGGTGGTAATGGTGAGACAAATTCATGGTTGGGCAATAAGGGTCAATAGATAGCTTTGAACCTTATATTTACTATTTACCTCAGAAAGTTAGAATATATTCTGGGAAACCACTGAAGTTGTATTTGTAGATTTTTAAAAATTGTTTACAATTCTTTAGAAAAACGAATATGTATACTATTTTGTATTTTGCAGTGTTGAAAAATGTTAAATCAATTTTATTTCCATGAATATTTATTCATCATTTTTTTTCTGTAAGTCATTGACCTGTAGTAAAAAACAATGTTCTTAGCACCTATAATATAATAAGCATGGAACTCATTGATTTCATTGTTTATCTATTATCTTAGAAAGCATCCATGGTAGATCTGAAAGAGAGATATGATTAGATAAAGGTTCTAACAGATTATGCCAATTGAGGACTTCCTTCAGATTCTCCCTAGTACTATGAATAATACTTCTCATACTGCCTCATACATAGCCTATTTCTTTAAGTTCCATGTATTTTTCTATACTTGATGCTAATGTTATAGCTGGACTTAACTGTGCCTATTTGCTATTAGTTTAATCCATTGATTGAAGGGCAAATTCTTCCTGTGTTTTAGACAGAAAATCATTATAAGGGAATTTATGCAGTTGTCATGGAGAGATTTAAATAAGATAATTTTCTTTTCTCTAAATTAACTGAGTTAAACCAGGAACTTCCAAATGTGTCTGTGTGTGTGCACATGTATGTGTGTGAGTATGTGCATAAATATATAAAGATATTTCCATATGCTCTGGTGGCACATGTACAGAAAAATTTGCTTTTATATCGAACATTTTCATTTGATCTGTACTTTGTTATTTGGAGGTAGATATTACCTATCTTCTCAGGGACACGATCTTTATTTCAGACTACTTTCCTTGGGAACTGGATTTTTACATGTGATTTGATGCATTTTGGCTCTTCTAAGAAGTATTTCATTGAGACTAATTACTCATCTAATAAGTGTGTATTAAGCAATTACTGTGTGCAAGCACTTTGTTAAATACTACAAAGTAAAGACAAAAACATTCCCTACCCTTAAGATACTTATATTCTAATGGGGGCAGACCATGTATAAAAAAGATAAATAGAGAACAGATGGAAGATGACTTTATAGGAGAAAGTATTAGCAACTATGAGGCTACAAAGATTTTCCTTGAGGAATTTGCATGTAGGGTGAGTCTTAAAGAAAGCAAGAAATTCAAAGAGTTGGAGATGATGATGCAGAGTATTCTAGGTGTGGAGAATAGCCAGAGCAAAGACATGGTGACCAGAAACTTAGAATCATGTGAGAGGAACTGTGAATAGACCAGAAAGGCTAGATTGTAGCATTTGTGGAGGGAAGAAATGTATTACAATATCTGAACTTTGGAAGAGAAAATTGGTGAAGTGAAAGTTTCAATTACCAAACAGATGGGTTTACGTTTGATCCTACTGATAACAGGCAGCCAACCATTAGTTTTTTCATTTTGGTAGAATTATGGTGGATTGTGTAGGCATGGTAGGACAAGGCATTTGTCCCTCTTTCATTAGTGTAAATGGAAAGAGAAATGTATATGACAGGTTATAAGGAAGGAGAGTTCTAGATCTAACAACTGATTGGACATGTAGATTGAATGATATGTGGTCATATAGGGCAAGAAGTCAAGGATGATGCCATATTCACCTGATGAAGCTGGAAGACTGGAAAAGTAGTTCTGCAGTAATAGGGAAATTCAGAAAAGAGGTGGGATTGGGGAAAATAATAATTAATTTTGCTTTATATGTATTGAGTTTGAGATGGTTGGGGGACTGAATATATCTTTATGTCCATCTTAACTAAATCTATATCTATGATTATATCTATATGTATCAATATTCAGATAATCTATATCTATATGTAATCTGTCTATATTCCCTAAATCTTTATCTATGTCTATGATTATATATTTTCAGATTCTGGCTCCATGGTCTTCCTTTGGGTGGTTCCTTTTGACCTCTTCTCTAACCTAGTGTATATGTCACTTTTACACTTATTCATCCATACTTCTCTCCTATAAGACTGTGGTTGAATAAGCAAGTTCATTCCAGGAGGTTATGTTAGATCCATGTAGCCTGTGGCACATTTTATTTTTTTGTCTACTTTTGTATTTTATTCAATATCCAATACAATCCTTTACACCTAGTCATTGATTAATATTTTTAAATAATTAATGTTAAATACTATCCTCTTAACTTTTTTATTGATAAAGCCCTGACTTTGCAATATAGTACAGTGGGAAATATGTTAATTGTAAAATCAAGAATTTGGCTTCAAATCCTTAATCTGCCACTTCCTACCTTTGGAAACTCAATCATTTCCCATTCTTTCTCTGGATAATTCTTTACATTTAAAAGGAAGGGTTGGCTTAGATAATCTCTAAAGTCCCTTACAACTCCAAATCTAATTTGTGATCTTGTCTGGAAACTGGAATGAACTATAAAGAAGCAAAAAAAAATCCTTCTTTGAGCCATATTAATGAACATTTTGTTGCAGTAACAAATAGAAATGTTTCATAGTAAAAAGAACATTTGATTTAGATGGGAAAAGATTTTGTGTGTAACAGTATTTTAATGGCTCTTATTGGTATGGGTAATCTTGCTAATCAATTGATCTACATGTATCTATTAAATAGCTACCTGCCAGTCATTGTGGTTAGCTAGTATATTTACACAAAAATGAGACAATCTGCTCTTAAGGAGCTTTTTCTCATGCTAGACAAGACACCAGCATCCATTCAGTCCCTCAGGCTCACACCTAAGAGTCACCTGGATTTCTCACTATCTCTCATCTCCACCCCATTTCCAATGTGTTGCCAAGGCCTATTGATTTCACTTTTGAAACATCTCTTGAATATGCCTCTTTTTTCTTCTGACATTACCACCATTCTAGTGGAGGTCCTCAACACTTCATGCTTTGATCACTGTAATAGCCTGTTGGTGATCTGTCTCACTCAAGCCCCTTCTCACTCCAATCTATTCTTTGTTCAGCCACTATAGGGATTTTCCTAAAATGCAGCTTTGACCATGTCACCTCTTCCTCCCAACTTGATAAATATCACTGGCTTCCTACTGCCTCCATGAGGAAATACAAAATTCTCTTATTGATGTTGAAAGCCCTTTTTATCTAGCTCCTTCCTGCTTTTCCATTCTTCTTTTACATTACTCTCCACCTCATACTTTTGATCTAGTCATACCATCTTCCTGGTTGTTCCATGAAGACACCATCTCTTGGCTCCAAACATTTTCTCAGACCATCACATGTTTAGAATGCTCTGCTTTCTCCATTGTGACAGCTGAACTATTTTGCCTTCCTTTAAGTCTCAAGTAAAAGTCCATCTTTCAAAGGAAGCTTTTCTTAATCCCACTTAATTCTAGTGCTTTTCTATTTCCTATTTCCTATTTATCCTATATATAGCTTTCTTTGTATATATTTGTTTGCATGTTGTCTCCCCTGTTAGATCAAGGGCAGAGACTATCATCTATTGCTTAACATAGTGCCTGACACTTGTTAGATACTTAAAACATGTTTATAAAATTAAATTTATTGAATTGAATTAAAGTATAGCATATGGAAAACAGAAAGAAAATAAATATAAGGTAATTTTGAGGGAGGAAAGTATAAACAGCTAAGGAATAAGAAAAAGTTTCATGAAGAAGGTGCTTGAGCTGAGATTTGAAGAAAAATATGAATTCTTTTTTTTCACCTAATAGTATTTTCCTCCAATTACATGTAAAGATAATTTTTAATATTCATTTTTGTAAGATTTTTAATTCCAATTTCTTTTTCTCCTCTCCCTTATCTTCCCACTCTAAGACAGAAAGCAATCTAATATTCAAATAAAGTCATTTAAAATCTATTTCTATATTAGTCATGTTGTGAAAGAAAAATCAGAACTAAAGGGAAAAACCACAAGAAAGAAAAAAAAGGGAAAATAGTATGCTTTGATCTACTTTCAGTCTCCATTATTCTGTCTCTGAAGGCAGATGTCATTTTCCATCCAAAATCTATTGAAATGTTCTTGAATCACTGTATTGCTGAAAAAAGTAAAGTCCATTATAGCTGATCATCACACAATCTTGCTGTTACTGTGTACAATGTTCCCTTGGTTATGTTCACTTCACTTAGCATCAATTCATGTAAGTCTTTTCAAACTTTTTCTGAAATTAGCCTGCTCATCATTTCTTATAGACAATAATATTCCATTATATTCATATACCATAATTTATTCTGCTATTCTCCAACTAAGGGGCATCCACTTAATTTCCAATTGCTTGCTACCTCATAAAGAACTTCAACAAACATTTTTTTTTATATATCAGTCCTTTTCCCTCCTTTATGATCTCTTTGGGATACAGACCTAGTAGTGGCACTCTTGAATCAAACTTGAATGCAGTTTTATTACCCTTTCGGCATAGCTGCAAATTACTCTCCAGAATGGCTGGATCCATTCACAGTTCCACAATAGTATATTAGTGTCCAAATTTTCCCACATCCCCTCCAACATTCATCATTTTCTTTCCTTGTCATCTTAGCCAATCTGATAGGTGTGAGGTTATGTATCTCAGAGTTGTTTTGATTTGCATTTCTCTAATCAATAGTGATTTAGTGCATTTGGAAAATATGAATTTTAAGATCTATAGCTGAGGAGGGAGTGCCTTCCAGATATGGAATATATGTTGTAAGGCCTAGGTGAAAAGATAATGTCATGTGTGAGGAACTACAAGAAAGCTGGTTTAACTGGATGATAAGAATACATGAAATGGACTAATGCATAATAAGGGAAATCCTTCCTTACCTTCTCATGCTCTATGCTTTTCTACAAATCCTCTATAGGCCTATAGGTTCTTATCCATTTATTTGAATAGAGCAGAAGTTATTCTTTACATATGTATTTTATGGAAACTTTTTAAGACTTCATAGAAAGTTACTTGAAACCACTTATTGTCACCATATGCCTTACCATTGCTCCTTTTTGTTATTAAAGTTTTTACTCCTTCTGAGAGTATAAGATCCATTGGAAAATCATTGTTGTTAAAGTTCACTTCTGGGGGTATTCAGAATTTTGACATCATGGAAAGCATTGTGTAATTTCTCAAATGTGATAGACACATTTTTACCATAGCTCGAAGGAAAAAGATTATTAAGTCCAGTCTTTTCATTTTATAGACGAGGAAACTGATGTTCAAGGAAGGGCACGCAGCTAACAAATATCAGTGGTAGGACTATAACAGCCAGCAAAATTTGTCTGCAGAATTGTTATTTTTGCCAAATGGGCAACTGAGAAGTTTACATACACCACTCCCTGGCTTAGGTTGGCCTTGTTCAATGTCTGCCTTGGCTCATAAATCCACTGAAAAGGAAAATACCTCTGGGTTTTTTATGGTAGTTTGAATATTTTTAGTCCTCACTACATTAAAAAATGATGCTATTATGATTCCTTATGAAAAACAAGAGTAGGTAATACTCATTCCTGAAGATCTGTCAAATGTGGGCCAGGTGTGTTATACTCTTATGCAATGCTGTATGTGTTGGTATGTTTGTTACTAATAAAGATTTTCTGAGTTATTTTGTAAAAACATCATTGTGTGTAAATTTCAATGAATGATTCAATCAACAATCAATAAATTGAGCTATTGTAATTAAATCTTCCCTTAATTCAAGAGAACATATGAGGTTTTGCTTAGTCATGTCTAGTGAGAAGTTACTTAGGTGCTGTTAAGTAACATATTGTCAGTCTGTGCTATTAGGTGAAGGAATCAGTTTCTTTTGATTTTGGACTTTTTGGGGTATATAAGTTACCTCACAAAACTCACATTAATATAGTTTCCCAGCATCATCAATTAATACATTATAAATAGCTGCTTTTGTAATATCATGGAACCCATATACTAAATACTAAATAAGGTTTTCTAGCCTGGTAAAATAATTGTCTATTAGTACTACACTGCCTTTGAAGAGGAAGACCGCCACAAAGGTATTGTATAGGAGTGTCATTAGAAGGTTCAAGATATAGACAAGTAAACCCATTGCTGTTAAATTCTATACACATGTCAACTTACTTGTCACTACTGAAATAACTTCCTTCTGTAACATTTGCCTCATCCAACATGTTTTTGCAAATCCAATTAATCACATTTATGTGGGGTATAGCATTGCTGTATTGAGTTTTTTTTTTCCCTCCTGCCATTTATGTAGTAAAATAAAAGTGGGAAAGAGTAACAAGGACAAAGCATCTATTTTTGTTGTGTAAAAAATAATGGGTACATAGCTGTTTAAAATTATTTCATAACTGTTACCATTTAGAATGTTCTCCTAACATATTCACTTAACACTTTTCTGAAGACATTTCTGTTTGAGAGCATAGCAAAGACTTGATAACTCAATATAGAAGGAAGAACATTAGTAAAATTGTGTTTTAACTTTGAAGCAAGTTAGCTGTCATCACCATTCACATTTTACGAATCTGGAAACTGAGAATTAGAGCGGTTAAAGGCCTTGCTTGTGGTAACACAGCTAGTAATTATAAGCCATGTTTGGGCCTATATCTTCCTGAAATTGAAATATGGTCATGCACTGATATATTATCTCTCAACAAATATTGGATTTTATAACCCTTAGAATGAATCATAGTGAGTCTGAAGGAAATGGCCATTGGGAAACTATCCTCATCAGGTCTTTTGTAATATTGTTCCATTATAATGAAGCAATTTTATTTTAAATTTCTTATAATTGGCAGAAACTTAAATATCCTTAGACGATGATGATGATGATGATGATGATGATGATGATGATGATATAATAGCTAAAGATATGCAAACTGCTTCACACTTTGTCAAGATGTTAATTCCTTTGAAAACACATTTGCCACAACAGTCATCTCATGGAGGTCTCATTTTAACTGTGGGGCCTGGAATTTAACAAAGAGCTAGAAGAAACAATTATCTAAGCAAGAAACCCATTCTTAGCTGGGGCCTGCTCATAGAAGGGTCTTATTAGTTTGCCTCAATTTTGTGCCAAAAGACCAGGAGTGAGAGTTGGCCTGGGGGTTTTATCCCTGTGTGTTTTCCTTCTGATTGGCCTGTCAGCACATCACTGAAAACTTCCATAGCAATCCTATTTGTAGGCATTTTAATGAAGTAGACAAAAAATTCATAGCTCTACCCCCTTTCCTGGAGGTGGGAAAGACTACTTAGCTGAGTTGATCCCTTTAGTTTTACTACAAATAGGGAAAATGTCTTCACATTGTAGTTGACCTGCCTCTCTTTGCCACTTAAAAAATAGAATGTTAGCTGGTGTATGATACCCAGGTTTCTCTAGCAATCTTTGGTTAGAAACCCCATCTCCCCTAAATATTTCAACCAAGCATTCACTAGATTAGTCCCTTTTTCTAGTCACCCCAGTCTTGATGAGGGTAATAGCAAGAACAAGGCGACCAGCCCCTAGGATAGTGTCCCTTACTTTTTTTAACCAAAAGTTAAGTATTGTTGCCCAGCTACATATTTTGGGAGCTGGGAGTGAATTATGTCATTCAGTTACACCTTTAAAAACTACCTGATATTCATAAGTGAGTGGTCTGAACAGATGAATACACTTATAATAAATAATATAATCCAACATTGATTTTCCTCATCTTCTTTTTGACTCAGCAGAAGAGGGAGAGGCTGGTCTTTTCCTCTGTGATAATTTCTGACACTGAGCCACCATTTTCCATCTACATCACATCATTTGAAATTTTTAGCCATCTACTTTTTAACTTTGCCAATGAGCTTCCACGAACAACTTCCATTTTGTAAAGTTACAGTAGTACTTTTCTTCCATTTTACCTTTCATTTCTGTTCCTTGACATTATCCACATTTGACTTCAACACTCATTGCTTGGTTTTCATTTTTCCTATTTTTCTTGTGACTCATTTGTTCTTAATTTCTATTCTGGTTTAGTTATTTATTGTGTATCAATAGGATCCCACCTTGGACCACATCATATCAGTCACCACTCCTCTAAATGCTCCAAATCAGTTTTCCCCTCTATACTGTCTCCATTATTCTCACTACTTAATAACAACTGTACTTGTTCTCTAAGCAGAAAAGTATCTTTAGTTCTCTGTCGCTCATGACATTTCATACTTCACTCATACATTTAAAACTGCCTTTTTATTCACTAGAGTTCCTCCACAATCTTGACTTTGTGGTCAATTTTCAACTATGTTCTACCATTTAGAGGATCTTTTTGTGACTTTCTACCAAACATTCTTGCCCATGTCCAAAACTGGAACATCCTCCAGCACACAAACTTTCTTAGATTTTTTTCTCATGCTGCAGAGTACTACTATAAAATATCCTATAACCAAGTTTACACGATCTATTTCAAATTTTTATTATCAAACTATAACATCACTTCTCTTTGACAGTCTTCTAATTTATTTTTCATAAACTCCCAAGCTCACTCCCCATAATAACTGTTCCCCATTTCTATCTTTCTTTTCTCTCTTCCCATATTACTTATAACTTATGACCTTATTTATTCACTCAATCAAACCTATCTGGTATCTTCTTTCACTCTTCCTCCCTATCTCAACATCATACCTTGCCTTTAAAATTATATCTTTGTTTTTCTTTGTAATCTAAGTATTTATTGCTTTTACAAATTAATCACTTTAACTTATTCATATTTTGGATCTTATCCCTTCTTACTTCCTCCCTTACTATCTGCCTTGTCTCCTATATTTTTCCTTACCCCTGACTCTCATTACAATTTTGAAATTTTATTCTATTTCCTTTCTTCTTCTCATTCATTCTATTTGAGTAGTTTTATAAGGACTACCTCCATTTCCTTAATACCATACTTTCTTAATCATCAGCTATCTGTAGCAACCATGTTATTGAAATTATTTCAAGATAACAAGGGAGATGATTTTTCCAGTCTAGGAACAGGGGTATTAAACTATAGTCACGACCTTCACTGCTTGCAGAATTTACTTGGGGCTATCTATATGTGGGAATGGTCTTGGTAGTATTTTAGGGATCCTTCAGTTACTTGCAAGAAAAAATAAAATATATGTAAAATCCCATGGTATGGAAAGAGCTTAGGGCAAGTAATTTGGTTAAATATTATGGGACAACTGCAGGTCCCGATTTCATAAATCAAGTTATTAGGACAGAGCAGTCGAAACCATCCCTTGAAAGAACCTAAAAAGATGCTATAAGGACTGAGTAGAAAGATCAAGTACTGAAGACAATTTTTAAGCACAAAATGGAGAAGTTATTGATCATATAGGGTTTTGAAACTCCCTGGAAGTCATAAGATTCATGTTTAAGCCTTCTGACTTGTTCTAAGTATCAAGCATTTCTTTCTGCAGGACTGGTTTCTAGATGGATAGGGGAGTGTCCAGCTTGTCCATTCAAAAAGGTCTTGAAGCCAGCAGAGCTCCTACTCCTCTTGCCGTCTAGCAGATGGGGAAACAGCAATTAGTACCCTTCCTGGGATAAGGAAACAGTGTGACAGGAGCAATGGTACACACAGTGTGAGAAGTATTGGCAGGTAAAAGGCTTGCCTAGGAGTAGGGAAAACTTGGCTTTATGCCCTATATCAGACATGAATTATCTGTATTATCCACAGTGACTGGACCATAGTAGGTACTTGATAAATATTTGTTTCCCGACTCACTTAATTATTTATTACCCTAGTAATTGTCTAATACTCTTAGTTACAGATGAGTTGCTGATGAAGGGAGCTTTCACATCAGGAGTTCCCAACATAAATGAAATCATAGATCTAGACAAAAAAAATAATAAAATGATAAAAAGGAATTCATTTTTAAATAGTACCACAGATCTTAGCACTTGATTCCTATAGATAAATCAATCTCTTGCTGTCTTAATGTTATTTTATATTTATCTCATCTTATCTACTGAATTTTACACTTCTGAAAGGATGTAGCCAGATCTTTTTATCTCCCATGGTATTACTGATGAGAAAAGCACACCATTTCTTTTTGACTTTGCTCCAGAGAGTGAACCCACTTTGCAACTTCTATCTTTTATTTTGCTTTCCCTGGACTTCTGAATTATTGGAGTTATAAAATCATTTTTCTATAATTTCAACTATTCAAATGAAAAGTAAAAATATGGACAAATACTTGGACAATTTTAAATATGAATATTCACCAAGCTATCCATATAACTAGTAAATTTCCCTAATTTTTTCAAACTGTTATTTTGTCATAGCCTAGATTCCTTCAAATATAAAATGTGTGTGTGGAGGGGAGAGGCAGGATATAATAGTATTTTTTTTCTCTCTCAAAGATTTGTTGTGAGGGAAATATTTAAGTATAAAGTACTTCTGAAGTATAAGTTGTAAGCTACCAAATGAGAGTTGAATGAAATAACTTTTAAGTTTCCTTCATCTCCAATATACTACGAGTCAATGAATATTTAGTATTTCTTTTGACATATAGTCTAAATAATCTCTCTAGGTTTTGAGTTTTTTAACCTAATATTATAGGGAATAATAGAAGGATGGCAAAGATATTTAAATAGCTTAAATTGGTATAAATAAGTTTGTGAATCTAGAAAATATATAAAGGGAAAGATGATAGAATAGTCATGAATATTTAAAAACTATACTATAGACTTTGGTGTTTTTTTTCCTTCAAAGTATAAGTTGTTAGTTTTTTCTTCTTGGAATTTGTGGGGGATGCTATTTGTTTTTCAACATGATCAGGTGATCTAATATTAGATAATCAGTCAAAAATAAAAGATAGATATTGATGAGATTTAATTTTGTGATAAGCAAACCATTTAAATATTTCATTTTAAACAAGTTTTCTCATCAAATAAGTATTTATGTGTTATGTGTATGTGTATATGTATGTATGCATGAAATACATATTTATAGAAATGCATACATGTTCTACTAAGTATGTGGATGCATATTGTTATTGGTCAGTTGTTTCAACTATGTCTGACTCTTAATAACCATATTTGGGGTTTTCTTTGCAAAGATCCTGGAGTAAATTTCTGTTTGCTTTTCCAGTTCATTTTACTGATGAACTGATGCAAAGAAGGTTAAATGATTTGGCCAGGATCACACACCTAGTAAGTATCTGAGACTGGATTTGAATTCACAAAGATGAGTCTTACTGACTCCAGGCAGAGCACTGTACCACCTACTTGCCTTCCCTGTATACATATATACATATACATATATATATACACATACATATATACATATGTGTGTATACATACATGCATACACATAATTATACAACCTATTCTATCTATGACCTTGTAAGCAGGATGGCTCTTGACTGAAGCCCATTCTTCTCAAAAAGGTACCCCATGCTACATAAATATATATAGCCTACAGAGGGCAAGAACGTCTTGGTCCTTGTGTAATCAAACACAATCAGTTAATTACAGCTCTCATGACACCAACCCTTCCTAGATTAGTTATGCAAGCTGTTTTATGTATCATCTCTGTATTTGCTACAGCTCTTAGTGAAGCAAGCATTAAATATTGAGTGAAAAAGTGTTATGACAGTTCAAATATCACTTGGAATGTAGTAAAGGGCAATTATTCTCATTGTACCTGTTTATTTTCTAAATTTGTCTTTGATATGAATCTCAAATTCTAAATGACCCTCTTTCAAATGAGTTAGGAAAATCAGTATTTAGAATATGTAAGTATGCCTTCATATTTCAATGTAGGTATAAAATTTCTTTCTTATATATGCAGCAAATATATATATATACATATATACATGTACACACACATATAAATAAATACATAAGCGTGTGGTGTGTGTATATATAGTATATATATATAATATCTGCATATATACACTATATATACATACATACCACATATAAATGTATATGTATTTCAGTATAATTTTAAACTTTTTGCTTGTCAGTGTGTTGTACCATATGGTATAGAGCAACTTGCCAAAAGATAAAAATATCCCTAGAACATATGAAATCATCTGTCAGTTCAGGAAAGGTGAAGCCTCTTGACCAACACATTTGTGGCTTTGATATATTAATCTATATAGAGTGCATGTTTCAGCACCCTGAGATATATCAAAGAGACATATATTAAAATTGATGTGTTTATCATTTAATGTATACATGTTCACATATATATTATTCAAATTTTCCTAGAATAATTATATTACATCAATATTCACATCAAAATTATTGTATCCAACTTGGGATCTTGATTCTTTTCATTTTCTCCCCAGTGTAGTCTAACTCTTGGTATTGCCTAAGAGCAAAAAGTTTGGAGATTTTTCTCAGCCGTTGTGGAATTCTCTGTATGCTGATTGATTCTGCAATAGTTTCGTATTTCTTCTAATTCACTTGTAGGTGTTATGTTTTTACTAATGAAAATAATCTTAATGTATAAATATAAAGACTATAACATAAGGACAATTTCCTCATAATAAAAATTTTCCAAAATAGTGGCATGCTCCATTACTTTCCTCTATATCTCTTAATAAGGTCTCTGAATGAGTGACATTGACCTATTTTGTTAGATATTGCCCTATGGCTGCTAAGATTTTATTGAATTGAGGTCAGCAAGGCCTTTGTTTTCTTGAATCATAGTGGATGCTATTTTCTACTAGGTAGAATGTCATTTGTGGAATCATTAACAAATAGTAAATTTACTCATCATTGCAGAACTGATGTTTTTTTTGGGAATAGTTTCAAGGCCCAGGAAATATTAGATAGTTCTTTCTTAAATGGTAGGAGGTGCTGAGGTTAGAATCCTGCTTCTCCATGTCTGGTGATAGAAAGGAAAAATTAGAATGAGTCAGGAGCTTTGATGGCAGAAGTGTGTCCTTCTAACCCAAGTACTAGATAGTAGTGGATGGGTAAGGGGTTGTTATTGTGACATATGGCAGGGTAGAACCTCTTTTCTTGGATAACTGTGTGAGCTTCAAAATGATCCCCTCAGAAAAGTCTTGGTTGGGTTACCTAACCTCACCATGGTTCAGTGGAAATGATGCTAGTTTTTGAATCAGAGATTTTAATGGACATTGGCCAAATCACCAAATGTTTCTGGGCCTTAGTTTCCTCATATTTAAAAATGAGACAGTTAGATTGGATGATTGGATGATTCTGAGGTCCTTTCCAATACCCAGATGTATCCTATGCAAATATTATTTTGAAGGAAAAAAAAGAATAATCTTTGTGGAGATAAACAAGTTGGGTTTATGGTCATTTGGCCCTAAGGATAAAAAAGAGCTTGTGATATTTAGTTTTCCTGAAAAGATTCTAATTCAGTAAGTTCTTAAGTACAAGGAATATGTTGACTCCTTCTTTTGTGTTCTTTATAATACTTAACATAATGCTCAGAGACTGTTAGAATTTGATAAATCTATATTATTTGATGAATAAATAATCATCTTATGAAACAACAACTTCTTGGCAGTACAAATGCATCTAATGCAATTGCAAAGGACTCATGCTGGAAAATGCTATTCGCATCCAGAGAAAAAATGGAATATGAATGCATATCTAAGCATACTGTTTTAATTTATTTTTTTTCTTTCTCATGATTTTGCCTTTTGTTCTGATCCTTCTTTCACATCATAGCTAATGTATAAATATGTTTAATAAGATTGTGCATACACATAAGATTGCTTGCCGAATTGAGATAAGGGAAGAAGAGAAAAGGGAAAAGAAAAAATGGAAATCAAAATATTATAAAAGTAAATGTTGAACACTATCTTTACATATAACTGAAAAAAAATAAAATACTATTAAATAGAAAAAAATAATCAAGGGAAAAAAAGAACTAGAGAAAGATTATCTTAGAAGAATTTATTCAAGAATAGAGGAATGGAAAAGAATAATTTTGACTGGCCTGATGGTTCTTCACTTAACAAAGAAAATTGCCTACAGTTTTTGTCTGGTACCCCAGAGAATGGACTAGATAATCCTGGATAGGTTCTATTACAGCTGGAATCTTACACTTAGAAATACCATGGGCATAAAGAAATTCTTCCTTTCTATCTGGGCTATGGTTCAGTATTTGATGGAATAGATCATTCAGAGCTTGAGGATTCAAATAATTAATCCCTTTAATGAAATATTTAGAGATATCTTTAGGAAAAAAGTTTCCCAAGTGATTTAAAGGCAGTTCATAAAAATAAAAACAAGAAAAAGCTACTAGCTGGCAAACTAAAACTTGGTGAAGCATAACAAAATCTTAAAAAAAAAAAAAAAACCCTTGTCTAATCTTTTTTTTTTGTCCAAAAATAACATCTTTTTTCTACATTTTCTCCATTAAGGCAAAGTTAATTCAGACTTTGCTCCTATCTGCAGTATAAATTCTTTGCTCATACCAGACCAGGCTAATGTTGTGGGAATATAGGAGATCAAGTCATTGTCTCCTACTTTTAGCTGAACCCTTCCCATAACACTGACACAAATGTTAGCTTCACAGAATAATAGCTCACCCACTCATCCTTGCAGCAAAACTGAGGGGGCCTCATTCAAACAACAAAATGGGTCCTAATGCTCCTTCTCTGTTCCTGGCCTGCCCATCTGGCTAAGACTCATGCTGCTTCTGGTTTGCCCTCTTGGCAAGGATTTAGACTACTTTTGGTCCAACAAAACTGTTTGAGCTCCATCATAGGATGCTTCCTATTTGCCTTGGGTGGTAAGGTCTGCCCAAAACTGGCTAGGATCTACTTGTGGATTTGTCCAGTTTACCTTATTCATTCCACATGGCTATTTCCAGAACCTATCTTGCAGCTGGCAGAGATGACTATTGCTCAATGCCCAGTGACTATAGCTTGTAAACTACAGTGATACTATCCTCTCCATTTTGTTTTTGAAGTTATTGGAGCTACTTCTGATAAGGCTGGATATCACTACCACAGTCACTCTCACTGTTTCTAGTGCTATTGATGCCAGGGAACGACTGCTTTCCCATTATTATGTTGCTGGCAGGACTTTTTTGGATATCTGAGTTCTTACCCTGTAGCCTAGGACACCACTTCTTTCTATGTGTTTTTGTAAACTCATGAAATCAGTAGGAACTTTCTCTTTATTTTATAAGGGAGATTCTCCATATATATTAAATGAGATTTTTGCCACTGGAAATAACCAATTTGCTTCTAACAGGTCTATTATTCAGGGTTGCCTTTCTTCCATATCACTTCTGCTCCACTTTAAAATGATTATAACTTGGAAGCCAGCCTAAAAACCAAAAATGACAATAAACATACAAAAAATCCTATGCATACATTAAAAATTAAATTAAAAATACTTTAATAAATGATGTTTAAAACATAATATAATAATACAAAAGATGTAATACACAATTTACCTTGCCAAGTCAGGAACTTTGTGTACAGTTTTAGCTCAGAAAAATGTTTCTGACAACATAGTCCAAGACCACTCCCATCTTTTTTAACTTAACCACCAGGCTTTCAAAGTGAGACTGAGCCTAGGAAGAAGATGAAAATGGGCTGTGATTTCTAAAGTTACATTAGCCCCCCAAACTTGAAGAAACTTCTATTATACCTCCTGAGTCCATTTTGAACTACTTTGAACCATACTAAGAAATTGTTATCTAACAAAATTTGTCATCAAAGATTCCTGTTGCCAACCAAGCAAAACTGAAGGACTTGCCACCTAGCAGTGACTAGAATCAATCAACCAATCACCATTCATTAAGCACCTACTACGTCAGCCACTGTCCTAGGGATACAAGTACAAAAAGAAAATTAAAGATATAAATCAAAATGAACTTAATGATAGGAAAGAGCAAGTGCTTCTGTAAGTATAAATAGCATAAATCCAAATGGGATGTTCACTTCAGGCATGTTTGATAGCTAATGCAAAGATAGAAACAGGAGTTGGTACATCCTGCATGGAGCAAAGAGAAGGGAAGTTTGGCTACATCCTAGGGGGTTAGAGGGGAAGGAATTTATTTAATAAAATAGGAAAGATAGGATGTGGTCAAGTTATGAAGGGCTTTCAAAGCAAAACAGAAGAGGCAATTAGAGTCCACTGTAATTGTTTAGTAGAGAGAGTCACACAACCATATCTGCACTTAAAGAAAAGTACTTTGGCGTCAGTGTGTCAAATGGTCTTGTAGTGATTGAGAAAGTAGAGGCAAAGAAATCATTTAGGAGGCTGCTATTGTAATTTAATGGAAAGGTAACAAAGGTCTGAACTAAGATGGTTGCTGTATAAGCAAAGAGAGGGATTGAATGTGAGATAATGTTGAAGAAAAAAATGGCATGACAAAAGAATTTGGAAAATTCTGCTTAGTCAATTCAAGGACATATATTCCATTTCTCAAAAATCAAAAAATATCTTCTCCATCCACTCTCTGAATCAGGATTACTTTTGTAATATGGGGCACATTGGATGGTTATTTTCTAGAGGCCATTTCTCTTACCAGCGTTCAGATTAGACAAAACCAGTAGACTCTTAGTTCAAACACAGAAAAAGCAACAGCCTTCAAGTCCATGTATAGGAACTCCCTTCAGATCTACAGTCATCTATGGCTTAAAAAATAAAGCCTAAGGAGTTGCTTGGTAAACATAGAAGTTAAATAACTTGTCAAAGACCACACAGCTAGTGTCAAAGACAAAATTTGAACCTAGACATTTCTGATTAGAAACCTCACAGCCTCTCCATTATACCATGTTTTTGTATCAACATAAAGAAAACAAAAAAAAGAATAATTAATAAAATTATGATTAGCTATATATGGCTAATAAGCAGAATCCTTTGCAATGGTACATCAGCATGACCTTTCCAAGATAGACGCACACACACACACAGTGACATAATGAATTAAAATAATTTATTAAGTGTATCAGGGATACAAATAGAAAAGTGAGTTAGATGGCTTCCAGAGAGCTCATTCTAATTGGGAAAAATAATAAAAATAAGAAAGTTCAATTTTGGGGAAGATGTAATGCCTCGGAAATCCCAAGAATTTAGTGGCAGGTCAAATGGCAATGTTCAAGAGATAGGAGAGAATAGTGTTAGTGCAGGTCTCCATGACAAGGAAGATAGTAAGATTATTATAATATATAATATAGTAAGATTAAGAATAAGCTGTCTTATTCCTTACCTAAAAATTGTTGTTGAGGAGGATTTCAGGAAGATGGTGGAGTGGGTTGGTAAGTTTCAAAGTCTCCCAATGTCCCCCACAAATAGAACAAATTTGTGCCTCAGGGCGAACATAGAGTGGTAAAAAATAATGGAGACTTCGGTAAGAACAGGGGTCCTCCTGTTACAACCAAGAAGATTCAAAGAAAGACCTGGGGCCCAAATTAACCATATAAAGTGCAAACACCTCTTAGTGGTAGAAACATCAAATAGGAAGTCCTGGGGCTATTTGGGTTTGGCTGGAACTTCATCAGGAAACACAGAAACTTTTACCTCCTGCACTGTTTCTGGAATGATGTCTGTGTCTGGGAAGATTGAGGAAACATTTTGGAACACCAGGCTCAGCTGTACTGCAGAGCCATGGCCCTTCGTGAGAAGGAACCAGCACACCCATGAGTGAAGGGGCAGTGGGGAAGGGATACGGCAGGCTGCAGACACTTGCAGGAAAGGGAAGCTCTTGGTTTGGGGTTCCTGGTCAGAGGAGAGAGCTGAAGTAAAGCCAGAGACACCATCCTCAAATCCCAGGATTAGAGGTGCTTGTATTAATATCTCTTATTTTAAAAAAAAATGAACCACCAAGAAGAAAGAATCCCACCATAGAAACATACTATGAGAACAATAAAGAACAAGGTTCATTTTCAGAGGAGATTAAAGTAAAAAAAAAAGTTTCTACCCCAAAGAGTAATGGGAAATGGCTTTCTGTACAGAAAGAATTTGTAGCACTCAAAAAAGAATTTAAAAATCAAATTGCAGATGACATGCTGATTGCATCAACTTTCCCCTGCCCTATTCACTTTAGTACTATATGGTATCCCCAGGGACATCTTTATTGACCCAGAAGAGATCAGCCTACCAATTCACACTGGAGAAAAAAAGACCACCTATTATGTAGACTGAAGTATAGTTGGATGGAAAACCCATTGGGTTACTCCCCCACCTTTTTTCTCTATGTCTTTGTCTGTCTCTGTCTGTCTCTCTTTGTCTCTCCCTCTGTCTCTGTCTGTCTGTCTCTGTCTCTCTCTCTCTGTGTGGCTTGGAGAGATCATGCTGATATTTCATTGCTTCTTAGCAACCTAATGCTACAAAAATTAATCATCTTAACTGCAATGTTTTCCTGCTGCAGTTACATAGTGACAAATTTTTGGACCTCACAGAATCACAAAAGCACAGTGGAAAGACACATGGTTATGGACCTAGGCTTCAATATGATACCAAATATTATTTGTGTTAGAGGCAGCATAAAAGACATTAAAAATTGCACAGGGACGTGGGTCTGCCATTGAACCAGATTGAGAGATAGTCTAAGGACAGCACAAAATGCCTCCTTGTTATACATGAAATAGTCTCAGACTGAGAGAAGACCACCAATATATTAGGGGAATCTTTTTGGAGAATTTGAAAAAGATAAGGCAAATGTAAGGTGGGTTTCAACAGTTGATATTTTGTGTTGCTGGAAGGGGTGTTCACAATGATAAGTTACTAATCTCATTGAATTGGTTAGTGTTTTTTCAATTGCATATTATCCCTACATGTGAATTGCTAATAAAATATTTCAATCAATACACAGTATGCTCCTATTCAACATGGTGGGTGTTAGGGTCTCTGGCATAGTCCACTTTTAATTAAACAAACATTTATTTGCTGTTCAGTGTGTCTGACTTCATGAATTCATTTAGAGTTTCTTGGCAAAGATACTTGAATGGTTTGCCATTTCCTTTTCCATCTCATTTTATATAGGACAAACTGAAACAAACAAGGTTAAGTGACTAGCCCATGGTCACCCAGCTGGTAAATATGTGAGGCTGGATTTGAACTCAGAAATATGATTCTTTCAGATTCCAAGACCAGCGCTCTATCTCCTGTACCACTGTACCACCTAAAAAACCTATAGCAAGGAGTTTACATACTGATAGAATTTTGTTTTTTCCCCCTATTTCTTAGTAGCAATGATTATTTTCTTGTATTAAAAAGATATCCTAAAAATGTTTTTGACCAGAGGCCTTTTTTTCTGGTGCATTCATGTGTTTTATTTATTTATTTAGCGTGAATTATCCCTCCTTTTCTTACTTTATGAAGATTCAGCTTCATCTAGTCCTAGGAAGCAATATAGGGAAATTAAATGGATGGTAAAAGTACTCTTAATTACAGCACATTTCAAGATGCAAAGAACTGTTCTTTATATGCACATTTAACATTTTTAGAGGAATTGTTCCTCTGTCTGATAAGATGAAATGACAGATTCATGTTAGTTTTTTTTTTTTTGCATTGCATCAATAGAACTAAAAATCTTTTTCTTGAAACTTCACTTTTGAATTTGTGACCAAAGAAGAACTAGAGGTCATCATTAATCACAAAATAGATAAGTTTGACTATATCAAGTTAAAAAGATTTTGTACAAACAAAATGAATGCAGACAAGATTAGCAGGGTAGCAGTAAACTGGGAAAATATTTTTACATCCAAAGGTTCTGATAAAGGCCTCATTTCTAAAACATATAATTGACTCAAATATATAAGAATTCAAGCCATTCTCCAATTGATAAATGGTCAAAAGATATGAACAGACAATTTTCAGACGAAGAAATTGAAACTATTTCTGGTCACATGAAAAGGTGCTCCAAATCACTATTGATCAGAGATATGCAAATTAAGACAACTCTGAGATACCCCTACACACCTGTCAGATTGGCTAAAATGACAGGAAATGATAATGATAACTGTTGGAGGGGATGTGGGAAAACTGGGGCACTGATACATTGTTGGTGGAACTGTGAACGGATCCAACCATTCTGGAGAGCAATTTGGAACTATGCTCAAAAAGTTATCAAACTGTGCATACCATTTGATTCATCAGTATTTCTACTGGGCCTATATCCCAAAGAGATTTTAAAGGAGGGAAAGGGACCCACATGTGAAAAAAGGTTTGTGGCAGCCCTTTTTGTAGTGGCAAGAAACTGGAAATTGAAAGGATGCCCATCAATTGGAGAATGGCTGAATAAATTATGGTATATGAATGTTATGGAATATTATTGTTCTGTAAGAAACGACCAACAGGAGGATTTCAGAGAGGCCTGGAGAGACTTGCATGAACTGATGCTGAGTGAAATCAGCAGAACCAGGAGAACATTATACACAGCAACAAGACTATATGATGATCAATTCTGATGGACATGACTCTCTGCAACAATGATGTGATTCAAACCAGTTCCTATTGTTCAGCGATGAAGATAGTCATATACATCCAGAGTGGGAACTGAGTGTGAACCACAACACAGCATTTTAATGCTTTCTGTGAATATTTCCATGCATTTTGTTTTCCTTCTTAGGTTGTTTTTTCTTTTTCTCTTTCTAGATCTGATGTTTCTAGTGCAGTAAGATAACTGTATAGATATGTATACATGTATTGTATTTGTCATATAATTTATCCTATTTAGCATGTATTAGATTACCTGTCACCTAGGGGTAAGGGGTGGGGGGAAGAAGGGGAAAAGCTTAGGAAAAAAAAAGTTTTTGCAAAGGTCAATGTAGAAAAATCACTCATATGTTTTGTAAATAAAAAGCTTTATAAAAAAAGCAGAAAAAAAAGAAAAAGAAACTTCACTTTTGCCTTATTTCATATTAATGTGCTTAAAAACTGTGTAACTTGTCAGAATAAAGCAAAATAAGAAAAAACACTAATTTCCCACCCCCATTCCCTACTCTCATAAATACACATAGCATGATTTTTAGCCTTAAAATCTAAGGGGTTGAAATGCCATAAAAATAATAAAGTGTTTCTATTCATAATATTTTAAAAGAGCCAGCTCCAATCTAAAAGGAAGATCTAAATTAATAGGTTATTTTATTCAGTTTTTGGAGTTGCATCTGACTCTTCATGACCCCATTTGGAGTTTTCTTGGCCATTTTCTTGTTAAACATTTCTCAGATTCATTTGCCTGTCATTTCTTTCTCCATCTCTTTTTACAGATGAGGAAATAAGTGAGGTAAACAAGGTTAAGTGACTTTCCTAGGATCAGATAGCTAGTAAGTGTCTAAGGTCAAATTTGAACTTAGATTCCAGCTGGTTACTCACGTACTTGGTAACTGTGCTCAATATAATCAGTCATTTATTTCATTGAAAGGGAAAAGCTCCTATTCTGATTTCCATAACTGACAGAAATCATTAAAACTCCTTAAAATGTACACTATAAGGTTGAGTATTTCCTCAACCTTATTTCACATTCAAATTACCCTATGTAGTCTTGCCATGATCAGAATGGTGGAAATGAGGATGGTGGTTTGGAATTCCAAAGGTGGAGGGTGCCAGATACATAAAGCCAGGAGTTATGGGCAGTGATGACTAGAGATCAGACCTCACTTGCTCTCATTCTAATGTGGTTTGTGATTCAAACCATTTTCCTCTCAGTTATAAGAAA
Source organism: Myrmecobius fasciatus (assembly GCA_023553655.1). NCBI lineage: Eukaryota > Metazoa > Chordata > Mammalia > Dasyuromorphia > Myrmecobiidae > Myrmecobius > Myrmecobius fasciatus. Next base: position 14,154 of record JAJPUD010008583.1, on the reverse strand, counting down.
TTGGTTGGTCATGGTGTGGTTCCTTTCTTAAATCTCAGGCCATTATCAGTGTGCACTTTGGTGTCTGCTATAGCAAAGTGATAACTTCAGTACAGTATGATCTGCTTTTAAATACAACTAAACCAGCAAGCTTCTAACTGATATACTTGTTGACCAAAGTTGTTTGTCCCTGTTTATTAGTATATTATTGATATGCTTTGTGGTAACTATCAAATGTTTAATAAATAACTCATGATAAAGCAAATCTGGTCAGTTGATCAGTATAAATAGCACTTTATCCATATAATCCATATAATACTACATTCTTATCACAAGCATCTGGTCATCAAACTTAAAAAGTTAATTATTTACATTATAGGTACTTGGAACATGCTTCAGCAATGCTCCTCTGACATCACTTCTCTAGGACTTTGCTTGTATGTGTATAAAAATTGGAAGTTGAAATAGATGATTTGTAAATGGTCTTCTGACTTTACTCAGAGAATAACTTATTTTAAAAGGGTTTCATTTGGCTTATTTGATGAGAAGTTCTATTGTGTCCCATTTGAAGGTGAGGCAGCTTCAAGTTATATGTTTGGCAAGATGAATGACAGGTTTAGGTGAGAGATATGCTCTGATGTGCATAGATAGAGACTGGCGATCATTGGCAGGACTAATTTTAAAATTTAATTGTGCATGGGGCCTCCCTAATAGAATAAATCAGACTGAGATTATAGTCACATAAAGAGATCACACCTGAACGAACAGATGCAACTGGTGGAGTCCAAAGGTTCCCAGTGTCTTTTCTGATTTGTTTGGACTTTAGGAATCTATAACAGGATATTGACATTTATTTTCATGGTTCATTGGAAAAAGAGAGATTTGGAATCAGAAGTCTTCTGTTTAGGTCTTCTGTATAGTATCTGTGTAACATATGATATCACTTCTTTAAGCCTCAATTTTTTGAAAAGAGATCAACTAGATATATCAGAGGTGTCAAACTTGTGATTTTCAGGGTCAAGAAAAAGTATTTGAGAATAGTTTAACAAAATTAATAAAAATACAATACAATATAGATAATGTTAGTTTGTGATTTTCTAATATGATACCCACAAGGATCATTTTTATTTGAATTCGACATGACTCGTCTAGATGACTTCTAAGTTATCTTCAAACACCAGATGATCTGGAACAATATTGATCTACTCTAATTATCCTTGTCCCTCTAAGGCCTTAAAAAGTTTCATTCAGCTACTCAGGGACGATCTTGAGGACCCAGATTGGTAGCTGTCTCATATTCTGCTTGGAGCCTTCTGTATTTATTTTGGAAGGCAATTGTATAATCTCAGAATGATGTGGATTTCAGCCAGGGTATATAGTCCTTTGGGATTGTCAGTAAGTAGGAGCTGATTCTACTGATTATCTCGTAGTTTTCTGTATTCTTTGGGGACCCTAATTCTCCGAGAACAGAGGCTAAAGATTTAAAAACTGGTCTTTTAGATGATGTTATAGCATTTGTAAAGGTCAAAAAAAAAGAGGTAAATTACTCTAGATTGGAGTGGTCAGGGAAGCTTATCTGGGAAAAATGGGAAATTGAACTGGACCTTGAAGGAAAGGAAGAAGGTGGATTAAGTAGAAAGGAGGATGAAAGACCTTCTGGGTATAAGTGAGCAGAATGGCAAAGGCTGAATAATTAACACATTTATTAAGCATCTGCTATGTGCCAGGCACTGGGCTTAAAATTGGAAATACAAAGGAAACTCAGTTAAGTTCAAGGGATGTTGAGGAATAGCACACACACACACACACACACACACACACACACACACACACACCTACAACCCACAACAGTTTGGTTTACATAGGGGAATAGAGGAAGATATATTTAAAAAAAGCTAACATCTTAGATTCTTGCATCAGCATTCAAATTCCATCTCTTTTTTTATTCATTTCCAAGTATTTAGGGTCTGCCTAGGTTTAAGATAGATTCTGGTTTTGGGGTATTTTTTGTTTCATTTTGTTTTTACAGATAGAGAGGATGTTGAACAAATCATATAATTATTATAATTTTTCAGGTAAATAGAAAAATGGAATAGAATAGGATTTTTGTTATATAGAAGCAGTTGGTCATACAGCAAGTAGAGTTCTAAAATTGGTCAGGAAGACCTGATTTAAATCCTATTTTATTCTCTCTCTCTCTCTCTTTCTCTCTGTCATTCTGAACAAGTAATTTAACCTTAGGCCTCAGTTACCTTATATAAATCCATCATCTTATGATCTTTAGTATAAAACTCAGGTCATTTACAAAGTACTCTTGCAAAAGATTTTTTTAATGTAATCAGGTAGGCAAAACTGCTTTGACATGTTAAATTTTTTTTTTTTTTGCTCAGGCAACTGGGGTTAAGTGACTTGCCCAGGGTCACACAGCTAGGAAGTGTTAAGTGTCTGAGATCAAATTTGAACTCGGCTCTTCCTGACTTCAAGGCTGTTGTTCTATCCACTGTGCCAACTACCTGCCCAAAATTTGCTTTTTGTACTTCCTTATTTTACTCTAACTTAGCCTGCCTACTTTAAAATTTCTGCTTGCTCTTAGTTCTGAAATCAGTAATTTAAGAGAACTTACATGCCCTCTTGTAGCAGTTTCCCAAATATAAATATGAATAATAGTTAAGGTAATAGAAAGAACAGCATTTTATTAAATTTCTGCAGTTCATTCTCTTTCAACTTAATTTCATAGATATTTGTTGATGGATTATATCCTATTATGTGTTTTGATTATTGTAAGTAAAATGTAAGAATGTGTAGTCATTGTGTAAAGCACTAGATAGTTTTGAAAACAAAATAAGTCCTCAAGGAATTTATAATCTAAGAGTACTAATCAAAGAGTATGGTACAACCAAGTGGATAACCCTTTTCATTGTCCTTTTGCAGAATGGCAAGAGGGAAGAAATCATAGATTCTGAGTCTCAGGTTCTTTGGCCATAAAGCATTTTAAGATTAGCCTTCATACCAAGTTTAGCAGTTGAAAAAGGAGGTCAAGGGTAGCAGAATGGATTAGCTCATAGCTAGCCACAATGCACAGGACTTCTATGTCCAGAAGGTAGCCTGCATGAAAGAAAATGAGAAAAATAAGAAACTAGTTAGAAATACTAAGAGGATACCACAGTAGTCTACTCCAGGAATAATGGGAGCCTGAACTATGTTGATGGCTGTGTGACTAGGAAAAAATTAACTTAGAGGGAAGTATTCTAGAGCTACATAATAGATGCAATGGCATTTGGCAACTGACTCATTGTGGGAGCTGAGCGAGCTGGGAAAAAGACAAGACTTTAGGCTCTGAGCCTATGTAAATAGGATAATGATGTCATCTAAAGAAATAGGAAATTGGAAGGAAGAATAGGTTTGGGATGTTGGGAGTAGAAATAGACAAAGAGGTATTTAAGCTTTGATTAAAATCTGCATTTGATATGCTAGTGGTATATTTAGGTAGAGATGTTCAGCACTTATAATGATAATTGACACATATTTGTTGCTAAATATTTTGCAAAGCACTCTGGGTACACAATTTCATTTGAGCGTTACAGTAACTGTGAGTTATTCCCATTTTATGGATGAGGAGAGTGAACCTGAGAGAGGTTAAATAACTTGCTGGAGGCCAAACAGCTGAATCTTGGAGGCAAGATTTCAGTCTTCCTGATTTAAGTTTATCTACTACATAATGCTGCCTCAATCATCTTTCCTCTTGCTGCATGATTAATCATGATCCAGAAAGGCATCTTTTCTAGAAATATATGCATTATTAAAATATCCATTGTTAACTACATTTCAGCTTTGTGATATACTATATTACTGGTAGCCCTTGATCACTGCACAGTTTAGCAAAGGTTTTAAAGGCATTGTAAAAACTTAGTGAAGCAACCTATTTTATTACCTAATTTATATTTTATTTCCTCACCAAATTAATTCCATCTAAATATTGTTAATTCATTCCCTTAATTCCCCTTGCATATGAATTAATACTATAGTTATAGAAATGCTACAATGTTGAAGGGAGAGTTCTTCTTTTAGTGTAAGTTAAATTGATTATTGGCTCTATCACTGGAGCTGGGTTAAAAGATAGTTATAATATTTAAAGATCTTGTCCAGATGGATTGTTAGCATAGAACATTTAAAAAAAAAGTTAAATAAATCCCTATTGATCATTTTCAAAGTTGTATGACTTTACAAATAATCTTATATATATATATATATATATACATATATATACACTAAAAATGGCACTGAAAAACTTAATTAGTACTGCATTTTTATAAAATGGACTGTAGTATTTTTGTAAATTCTTATTAGGCAATCATTTTGTGTGAAAGCTCTATGATCTCATTGTTATGTTCTGTTTTATGATTTATAACAGACTCTAAAAACAAAAGAATTTTTTCCTTTTGGAATTCTGGGCAACAGTTCAGAATCTGAACTTGAGAACATTGCTGTCTCTCTCACTTTTATCCCTCCCCCACCACTACAACCCCTTCCCATGGATTCCATGAAGCAGTGAATGATTTGGATGTAGTAGTTAGTGTACACAGTTCAGACAAGGCCTCATAGAGAGGGTAAGACTCTGTCTTCAGCCATATGGTGTACTGAGTTTTGGGGGAGCAAACCACTATATGGTAATCTGAAATCATAGTTAGAAAAAGAAAAGGCATGGAACTAGAAATAGAAAAACAAATCCATATGTCTATACTGGTGTATGTACTAACTACTGTTAAACAAATGCCCTGGATATGTGTTTTTAGATGGTCATCTGAGGGCTGGCAAATTTAATTTCTAAAGAATCTGTGCACCAGTTTGTCCTGGTTCCTTCTATTCCATTTGGTTTGGAAGATTTCTAGCCAGTTTTATTTCAGTGTTGTAAATCAGTAGTTATATTTTTAAAAAGACATTGTCAATTTCTTTGAGGAAGGAAATGTTCATTTTAAAGCAATTGCAGTATATGAATTATGGCCCTACTCATTTAATTTTTTACATTTCAATTATTAAAACTGCAGTGTAAAAGCATCCATGAAATACTGATGTACTCTAGAAGTATATTAGGAAGGATCCACTTCCCCATGAACCCCAGACCTGGATGTTACTTATGATCCTGAATTCAGCCATAATTATTAGGACAGAATCACCTTCTTTTGAGTTATGGTTAATTTTAATACACTTAAAATGAAATGAAAACTTCTTTGAGAGATTGTAATTTCTTTCAAAATTTATAATTTGAGTAATATTTATCAGCATGGCACTCTCATGTTTAGCATTGAGGTGATAATAAGCATTAGAATATAGCTATGCATCCTCTGACATAAACAGAGATTTTCAATGAAATATTTAATTTCATACAATTCAACAAGTATTTATCAAATACTGCTGTTCTAGAAGAGAAGGAGTGGAAGAGAGAAGGGATAAGGAGGGAGGGAAAAGAAGAAAAAGAAGAAAGAGACAGAGAGAGAGAAAGAGAGAGAGAGAGAGAGACAGTCAAAGAGAGAAACAGAGACAGAGACAGAAACCAAGACAAAGACAGAAAGAGAGAGACAGAGAAAAAGAGACAGACAGACACAGGCAGTGAAGGAGAGGCAGTAGACCCAAGATGAAGCCTTGAGGAACAATCACTCATAGAGTTAATGATCTGAAGATACTTAGAGATAGGCTGTTTCTACCATTTGCCTCCTCTGCTTCTATACATGTGTTCTTGAGCAGAGCTGGAGGAAACCATTTGATTGAGCTTACTAGTTCTACTACAAATTTATATTATCTAACCTAAACTGCACCATCACCATAGCAAAGCAATCCTTTTAGTCCTTTGTAATTGATTTTTGTCCTACTCCCCATAGATACAGTTCTAAGATCTATACTTTCTCATTTTGTCAATTGAGGATTGATCCCTTATAGATAAAATGAAGACCATTAGTTACTGGCTCCTTTTCATTTCCATCACTTCATCTCAAAACCCTCTAGCATCACCCCACAAATCTCTAAGAATGAATTAGCTCTTTTCCTAACCAAGATCAACCTTTGGTCTTGATCCTATCCCTTTATGTTTTCTTAAGATTTTTTTACTCAATAATTTTCTCTTTGTAATCCTCCATATTTTTCATTTACTGGTTCCTTCCATATTATTGGCAAACTTGCCCTAATATTCCCTGACCTTAGGAGGTGATGATGGCATCTTCTATCTTTGACCTTCTTAGCTGTATGTCTAGTAGTGAGATCTCTGGGTCAAAGGTTATATTTTTTGAATTCTATTCAAAAAATTGTTTAAAAACAAATTCCTTGATCCTTAACAAGCTGGCAAAGACAAGCTATAGTTTTTCTAATCAGTTAAACATTCTACCACTACCAAGATTTTTACTCACATACATGCATGTGCACACACACACACACACACACACACAATGAAAGTTGATTATTTTGATATTTAGTTTCTTCTCAAACCCTTCAGTAATCTCTTTAGTAGTCACATATATAACTATGGATCCAAACTACAGTCAAGATGATTATTTTTAGGAGCAAATTCTACTATTTGATACTGCAGATCAGGTGACTATAATGACTATTTTTTTTTTAACTCTGATTAGCCTTTGAACAGTTTGATAGTCTCTTTGAGGGCAATTTATATTACAATAGTGAGTGAGTATCCATTCTTGGGGCTTATCTAAACTTGCAATCCTTGTATTAACAAAGAGCATTTTAGTTATGAGTGAAATGGAGTTGTAGGAAAAGACAAATGAGAATGGGAAGAGATAAACAGCATTTTCAGTTTGTCTAAATTTTCTCAGCATTTAGCATTATTACACTAAGTACAACAAAGATTTATTAAGTGCCAGCTGTATGTGGGAGCAGTATGTTTGATGCTTGGAGAGATCCTGACAGAAAGATGATGAAATTAAATGTAAAAGAGATGAACATTTTCAGACATAACCAATGTGAGCATTTGATTATGCCGATGTTTTGTTTTTTAAAAAATCTATTCAACAAGAAGGAGTAATGGGAGGAATGTGGATTAACAAAAAAAGAAAACTAAAAGATACTTGTGCTATGATACACCACAATTTATTTTAATATTATTTATTTCTATGTTGTGGTACTCTAAATTCAAACTTGAGCACTGAACTATTCCATCAAAGAGAAATGTTGAAAATAAATTGTATCATTCTTCTATAAAAGTATTATTTTTATACCAATGATTTATTTTTTTGCCTAGGTCTTGGTTAAAAATATATCTTCCAGAAATACCATCATCATTTCCCCCAAAAAATCTTCCACACCATTTTTCCTGCCAATAAAACTTCTCCTTTCTGCTTATTTCTTACCACCATGGGAGGGAACCCAGATCTTTTATTCTACTCTATCAGGCCCACTCTTCTTTCCTGATAGTTTGAAGGCCAGCCTTCAGTCCCACAGAGTGCTGAATAGACATGGCTGCTCATGTCACTTGGATGAGCAAGGGAGTCAACAACTCCAATCTGTCCTGTAAGATGGAAGACACTTGGACCTTACCATCAACTTTGCTGTAAAGCCCTAAAGATCACTAGTTCCTTCCAAATTCCATGAATGATGTTTTTCATTAAGATGAAAAATATTCTTTTTTTTTTTAAGATGAAAAATATTCAAGATTGATGGAATTTTATGCGGGAGAAGAGTGTCTTGATAATCTTTTCTATATATTTGTATATCATCAAATAATCATATATGCATGTGTATATATGTGTACTAACATATAGATTATATTATTATTGTATTATATTAGGTATATATACATATAGATATTTATGTATGTATGTGTATGTATATATAATACATGCTTTCTAACTTTTGGAAAAATCTAATAAATAATGGTATAAATTTTTAAAAATTCTCCTGTTCAACACTTTTGATATGGGGTCAGCTTTAATTGATTCGTAAGAGCTAATTATTGAGTTTTCATTGTGTGTATTTACACTTCAGAAATTGGCAAACAATACAAATCAGGGCTTGATTTAGTGTGTTGTTGATTTTCTAGACTTAGAAAAGTTATGGAGAAAATATTAATAATGCATATTAAACTTCAAAGTGTGTCCTACCTGCTTTTTTCCCCCTGGAGAAATTATACATTAACCAGTATGCTACTGACTTTAGATTTCTTCATACACACTATTGTCTAGCCAAAACATATATTATAATTCTTCACCAAAGAAACTAACCTCCATTTTCTGTGTCTTTCCTTTGTCTGTGCCCAATACTCAGAATGTACTTCACCTTACAATCTTCTTAAATACATAGTCTTCTTCAAGGCTCAGCTTAGGTACCACCTTCTACATGAAATTTTGCCTGATCCTTACAACTCTTTGGTTGTATCTATAAACATACTGTGCATGTTGACTTCACGGGCTAAACTGTAAGGTCCCTGAGGACCTTATGTTTAATGATTGTTGTATCTCCAGCTACTACTAGCACAAAGTATAGGTACACTGGTACTTACCAAGTTCATAGTAAGATTTTTTTTTGGTTGATTGATATCCATGGCTATTGTAATCACCCAAATAAAATATATGCTTTAAGTGTCTTTACATTTTGAAGCTAGAAAGGATCTTAGAAATGATTCCTTCATAGGATCTTATATATAGAACAGCTAAAGATCTTGGAGGTCATCTGATCTATTTCTACTCCTTCATTAAAAAAAAAAAAGTGTTTTTAAAGCAATCAACTCAATAGATCTTCAATTACAGTAAAGTAATCAGGAATCCTTTAACTATTCCTAATATACTTTCCTAATTTTTTTTCTTTGCTTTAGAATAAAAATTTTTAAAAAAATAAAGTATACAATAGAAGCATAGGAAATTAAAACTGGGGCAAAAATTCCATGATTATCTTACCCCTTTGTTTTCAGTTTTTATTATTATGTATTTGATATGTAATGCTGTCCACTGTTCAAAATTTTCCAACAGTTTCCTTATATGTGGGACACAGGCTGAATTCATGATCGACTCTAAAATCCTGATCCAAGAAGAGAGTAGAAAAATATTTCAAATTTTTGTGGTAGGTTAAAAAAAAAGTCCATTATCAAATAAAAGATGGAAAAAATGTCTAGTTGACTCTGGGGCTTTCACTAAACTGGCCATGAATGCTGAAACCATCTGTTTTTCTGGACGTTTGTCAGGGTGAGTGTAGCAGAGGCAGCTGTTTGAAAAGGAAACCTTTGGATGATGAACCAGCCCATTGTTTCTAAACAATTCACTCTCATTCAGAGGCTCTACCCAAGCGTACCATAGAGCAATCAAAATCAAACTATTGTTTGTACCAATCATATTGATCTGAAAAGAACGTGGTGGCATGACCCTATTGTCCAGGCAGATCATCTCTCTGAGCAGCTGTATGCGGGCCAATATGTAGCGCCATAGGACACACTTTTGGAAGCTAGAGGGCTCTCTGCACCCTACTGGGAAAGAAGAAAAGATGAGACCAGATTTAATTGTAGTTTAAAACAAAATAAAAGAAAAAAAAATGAAGACACAGTTCTGTTGGTATTACTAGTAATTTTCTTTCACCCAAATCATTGACATTAACACTATGGTGCCAAAGCTATTTGTAAATTGAAGTTGATTCTTTTTGCTCTCTGCAAGCTATAAATCCAGTTTTCATAAATAATTACTTAAAATTACAACACAAAGATGAGACTTGATCTGGTTTCCAATGTCAAATAGTAAGTGGTTTTATTTTGGTTTTTGCATAATAGAAAATTGAGCATTTTGGCTGGTTTGGAATCATTCATATACAGTTTAAAATTTTATAATATATTTAACCACTATGAAACCATAGAAACTGTCTTTGAAAGAATGCAACATTATCATAAAGATTAAACAGATTTAAAAAAAAAAACTATGCTGAAAGTAAGGGAAAAGGTAACCATTAGTGTATATCATGAAGGTGATAAGAGCTTTTTCGTTTTTAGAGTAACTGGGAAAACTGCACTTCACCCATTAACATTTAAGTTGTCCTTGTCACTTCATTGCATGCATGCTAATATCTTCTCATATAAAATTTAATCTGTCGAACTAAATGAAGGAATTAGTTTCTGAAAGACATCTTTCATTAAGCAATTAACGAATCTCTCTAACAAATCTACAAAAGCATATGTGTTTATATTGAATAAGTATTTGTATGATCAGCCAATTATAACACAGGCGTACTTTCAGGTTGCTTTTAGTATTATTGTATCTAAAGTAAAATTCAGTGCACTCTTGGGCTCTACTAGCTATGTGGTAGTAGACATCAGTCTATTCAGTACGCATTTAAATTTGCACATTTATTGTGTTTCAGAAGCCTTCTGCAAGGCAATTTTTATATTTCTTTTAAAAAATCTGTATAAAATTTTGCTTTATATCACAGAGACTGAGGAAGTAGGATATTTATCATGGATACCAAAAGTAAACACATTTGAAAGGGAGCATGTTCTAAAACATTTCAAGAGTTATAAAGTGTATTTACAAATGTACCATGACTCCATATACCAATCAACTATTTTACCTGGCACCTCAGGATGGAAAATAGTCAAGCTTTCTGTTGTACTGAGTCTTGAGATCGTAAAGCTTGAATTAGAAGGGCCCTTGGAAATGATTCAATTCAAAACTATCATTCTCATGTGAACTCTTAAAAAAACCTCACTTATTTGGGTGTAAGATGAAGAAAATCAGTTTGTAGAAGCTTTTAATTTTATTTAGTTCAAATATCCACTGCTCAAATAATTTTTTACTCAGTGTTTTCCATGGGATTTTAAGTTCTAAGAAGACAGGAAGTATATTTTGTGTAAGTATCATATGATCCCTGGAACCAAATTGAATGAGGAGAAATGTTTTTAAAACCCTGATGTTAAAAAAACAATATTTTTTGCATAAAATTTATCTCCTATATTATATCTCTATAACTCTAAGAATGATGCTGTAAATTCTTTACTCATCAAATAACGATTACATTATGTTCATGATACTCATGATACTTCCCATGCAGGAAATTGAAACTAAAACAACTTAGAAAGTTGTTTCAATATTAAGGGTTGAAATAAAATTAAAGTTTCAATATTAAAGAGTGAACTAATTGTTATGCAATTTATGTTTAACAAGAAAATCAACATTAGTTTAATGTCTGATTATTTAACACTTTATCATTTATCACAAATTGGATTATTAGTACTCTTTCTTGCATCTATTATGAAAAAAGGACAAAAATAGAATTGGTTGATTTACTTAACAAGATATCTACAAGAAGACTTTAAGTTTTTAAGAAATAATTTATGGTGAAATGTTTTAAAAAATAAATAATTTAAGAATGTTATTAAGAATATTACATATTACAAATGTTTTTTGAAACTTCAACTATCTTTTATGTGAAGACATCAATTACTGTCAAAAAATGAGAGGAAAAATATGTTATAATGCCCAAAAGCTGTGTTGTGATTTTCTCTTTTACATTTTTTTCACTGGAGTAAGATATAGAGCTCAGGAACTGAGGAATAGCCAAAAGAAGAATAAAAATAACTAGTTGATAGTCAGTGATTCCTGTGAAAATTGTCAGTGGTTTGAAAACAAAAACAAAACTGGAATCATAATTGTATTTTTATTTTCTAAGATGCTTGTCATTAGGCCTATAATCTAATGCTAGAGAGAATGAAGACTATTCAGAAATAATCATAGTTACTATTTACATAGCACTTACAGTGCATTTTAGATATGTTAATTATTTTGACCTTTAGGACAGTCTTGTAAGATTAGTTCTATATTATTTAACCTTTTAAAAAAAATGAGTAAAATGAAACTAAGAGAAAAAGGAACTTGCCTACTTTGTTCATACTCTGAGGCATGATTCAAACACATTCTTGAAGTACCCTTCTGCATTTTATTCAATATATCACTTAGCTGCCCTAAAATATATTACAGTGCTACTTATCTTATAGTGCTACTTTTTAAAACAGGACTTTTAAAATTTCTAAATAAAATATCTTGTGAGAAAATAAAAAGCATATTTATGTACAAAATCCCTTTGATTTGTAGATTTGGATATGAATAGTGTTTTGTATCATTTCATACAAGCAGTTTCTCTGGCCCTAACCCCCTACTCCTTTTAGTGAATGTTCTCAGTTGAACTTTTAGAAAGGAAAACCTAATAAATGTATCTCTCCCTCTCTCTCTCTCTCTCTTTCTCTCTCCTTCTTTCTCTCTCTCTCTCTGTCTTTCTGTCTCTTTCTACACACATATTCCTTATACTGTATTCATTTTTTGAGGATATTTCTTCATCTTTACAGAAATAATTATTTCTATTAGTAATGGGGATCCCTAGAATATATTCCCTGCCAGTGTTGGTAATCTCCTATATCAATTACCTAGAAGCTTAAAACATTGTGTACTTCACAGCATCCAAAATCATTGATTATATGACTTGGGTGAGGAAAGATCATAAATTTCTAATAAAAGAGAAAACTGAAGGTGTTTTGAATTTTCAATGAATTTCTGATTATAAAGATATGTGTTTATAGATTTTTTTAATTTGATTTGCATAACATATGTGTGGGTAATTCTTCAACAATAACCCTTACATAGCTTTCTGTTATAAATTTTCCCCCCAACTCCCCACCCCTCCCCTAGATTGCAGGATATCCACTACATGTTAATTATGTTAAAATATTGGCAAATCGAATATATGTATACATATTTCCAAACTTATCATTGGTGTGCAAGAGAAATCTTATCTACACAAACGATATATCAGATAAAGGAAACACAATGTAAGCAAACATCAATCAAGGAGTATGAGAATGTTATGTTGTGGTCCACATTTCGCATCCCTCTCTCTGGGTGTATATGGCTTTCTTCAGTGAACAATTGGAGGTGGTTTGAAACATTTCATTGTTGAAGAGAGCCATGTCCATCAGAATTGATCGTCATATAGTACTGTTGTTGCCGTGTATAATGATCTCCTGGTTCTGCTCATTTCACTCAGCATCAGTTCATGTAAGTCTCTCCAGGCCTCTCTGAAATCATCTTGCTGGTCATTTCTTACAGAACAATAATATTCCATAATATTCATATACCATAATTTATTCAGCCATTCTCCAATTGAAGGGCATCTATTCAATTTCCAGTTTCTAGCCACTACAAAAAGGGCTGCCACAAACATTCTTGCACATATGGGGCCCTTTCCTTCCTTTATGATTTCTTTGGGATATGAGCCCAATAGAAATGCTGCTGGGTCAAAGGGTATGCACAGTTTGATAACTTTTTGAGCATAGCTCCAAATCGTTCTCCAGAATGGCTGTATCCGTTCATAGCTCCACCAACAATGCATCAGTATCCCAGCCCTCCCACATCCCTTCCAGCATTCATCATTAACTTTTCCTGTCATTTTCGCCAATCTGACAGGTGTGAAGTGGTACCTCAGGGTTGTCTTGATTTGCATTTCTCTGATCAATAATGATTTGGAGCACCTTTTCATATGACTATAAATAGTTTTAATTTCATCCTCTGAAAACTGTTCATATCCTTTGACCATTTATTAATTGGAGAATGGCTTGAATTTTTATAAATATGAGACAATTCTCTATATATTTTAGAGATGAGACCTTTATCAGAACCCTTGAATGTAAAGATGATTTCCCAATTTATTGCTTCCCTCCTAATCTTGTCTGCATTGGTATTGTTTGTACAGAAACTTTTTAACTTAATATAGTCAAAGTTATCTATGTGGTTTTCAATTAAGAGTTCCAGTTCTTCTTTGGACATAAATTTATTCCATCTCCATAGGTCTGAGAGGTAAACTATATTACATTCCTCTAATTTACTTATAGTATCACTCTTTATATCCAGATCATGAACCCATTTAAATCTTATCTTGGTATGTGGTGTTAGTTGTGGGTCAAGCCCTAATTTCTTCGACACTAGTTTCCAGTTTTCCCAGCAGTTTTTGTCAAATAGTGAGTACTTATCCCAAAAGCTGGGGTCTTTGGGTTTATCAAAGACTAAATTGCTATAGTTATTGCCTAGTTTGTCTTGTGATTCTATCCTATTCCACTGATCGACTACTCTATTTCTTAGCCAGTACCAAATGGTTTTGATGACCGCTGCTTTATAATATAGTTTTAGATCTGGTACAGCAAGTCCACCA
>JAJPUD010008582.1:66964-87065 GCA_023553655.1 Myrmecobius fasciatus | reverse complement strand
TAGATACTACTCCAAATGTTATGTAATAAAAATTATATTTTTATAGAAAAGGCAGAAGTGAGTGGATTGTATGTGCTTCTCAGTCACCTACAACTAAGAAATCAATCACCAAGTATTTATTCAGAATTTAATATGTGCCAGGCATTGGGGATATAGAGACAAAACATGAAACAGTGGCTGCTCTCAAGAGCTTCTCATCTATCAAAAGAAATAATGTCTATTCATATAAAAATTTAGAAAATAATACAAGGTATTTTGGGAAGGAAAGCACTAAGCAACCGGGAAGGGCTTTACTTAGCTTAGCTTTGAAGAATGCTAAGGATTCTAAGAAGTAGAAATGAGGAAGCAGTTCATTGTTGGATGGGGGACAGTCTGTAAAGTCAGAGCAAAGATAAAAGATGGAATGTGATGAATGAGAATCGGTGAGAAAACCAGTTTGGCCAAACTCTGGGGCCCAACCCAAATGGAGAATTGTGTAGAGCAGAGATGTCAAATTTGAGGCCCTCCACACTCCTGAGTGAGGCCTGAACCAGATTAAAATGCAATGGGGGAAAGGTTAACTAACTAAATAAAAATACAATAAAACACAGATAATGTAAATTTGTGATTTTCTAAATCAATATGTATCCTACTGGGATCTGTTTCTATTTGACTTTGACACCACTGATGCAAACTTGCCAAGGCAGATTGGAGTCAGGTTGTGAAGGGCTTTAAAGCATGCCAAATAGGAGTCTGGACTTGATCCTGTAGGCAACAAGGAATAAGTGGATTATTTAAGCAGGAGAGTGGCAGCTATGCAGAGCATGGGCTGGAGAAAGGAGAGACCAGTGAAGAAGCTAATGGGATAGGCCAGGTGAGAGTTGATGAGGCCTGAGACTGAGTGGAAGGAAAGAAGGAAGCAAATGTATGAGATGGAGAGATGAAATCATCTAAACTTGGTAGCTGAATGCATATGTGGGTGAGGATGCATAAGGAGCTGAGAGTCTTGCCAAAATTGCAAATGTCTGCATTTGTAGACATTTGGGGGATGGTGGTACCCTCAAGAGAAATGGGGAAATAAGAGGAGGAGTGGCTTTAGGGAAGAGATGATGGGTTCTGTTATGGACATACTGACTTTTGAGCTGCCTGTGGGCCATGCAGTTTGAAATGTTCAGAATGTTCTTGATCACACAGAACTAGTTAAGCCTCCCCCATCCTTAAAAACTTCACTAGATACTACTATGCCTAGCAGGTCTCATCCTAAATCTCTCCTTTTCCCAGTTAAACTTCTTGAAAAAATCACCTATACTAAGTCCCTTAACTTCTCATTCACTTCTAAACCCTCTGGCTTCTAACCTTTTCAACTGAAACAAGTTAATCACCAAATGTAATGCACTTTTTCTAATCTCAAACTCCATTGATTTGTCCTTGGCGTATTCTCTCTAGGTTTTTGTGACTGTTTTCTCCTAGTTCTCCTACCTGCCTAACCATTCCTTTTCAATCTTTTTTTTTTCTGGAACTTTATCTATGCTATGCCTATTAACTATGAGTATCTCCCAAGGTTCTGTCTTTGACTTTCTTCTCTTTTCTTCCTTTATTCTCTGCCTTTTCATCAACTCTTCTGGTGCAATGATTTCTGTCCAACCATAGTCTTTGAGCTTCAATTCTTGCATAACCAGCTGCCAATTGGACCATTTCAAACTTGTCGGGTAGGCATCTCAAACTCAACATGCCCAAAATAAAACTTAATCTTTCCTCAAACTCTCCCCTCTTCTAAATTTACCTATTTTTCCAGGTGCATACCCTTGGTGTCCGCCAGTCACTTGATAAATCTTGTAATTTCTTCCTCTAGAATATCTCTTGCATATAATCCCTTCTTAGTTATATAACCATCACCCCTGTTCATTTATCACTTTACATATTGCCTAGACTATTATAATGCTTTCTAATTATTCTGTGTGGCAAGTCTATCTCTATGATAATCCATCCTTCTACTTAGCTTCGAGTGATTTTCCTAAAACATAAGTTTAATCATGTCATTTCCTTCCCCTAAGCAATAAACTCTAGTGGTCCCTTATTTCCTAAATTCTTTTGTCGAACTTTCGAAACAACTTTGCCCTTCCTACTTCTCTAATCTTACATTTTAATCTGAATACAAGCCACACTGGCCCACTTGCTTGTCCTCACACACAGCACTCATATCTCCCTTCTATAACTTCTCAGTTTATTCATCTATTCAATTTGTACAACCTAATCCTCCCCTCCTCAGCTAAACAGAGACATCTATATCACTGATCTTGCCATCACCTGGATGATCTTTAAAATTAAATTATCTGATCATAATTCTGTTTCAATCCATCTTTTTCTATGCCTTATGGGCTTTGGAGTTTTTTTGTTTGTTTGGTTGGTTTTGGTTTTGGTTTGGTTTTGTTTTGATCATGACCTCCCTCAAACCCTCAGTAATTTCCTAAGCCATTATCTCTTCACTAGCTATACTGTTTTTGCCCCAAATTCAACTCATTGATGAATCAGTTCAACTATACACTATCCTCTGTTTGCAAATATACTGCCCCCCCCCACTTTGTTCTGTCCCTAGTCATACCTTGTCTAAACCCAATTCACAATTTCTCTTTGCTTTCTATGCTCTAATTCACAATGCCACTGAACAGAACTGGGAAAAATCACAAAACCATGATTAGGGCTGCAAATTTATGAAATCTGCTCCGAATTGGGCTCTCACAGCAGGGCAATCATTTTACTGTTTTCTAAATAGCCTCTTCTTCACCAAAAACAATTGAGACCAATGACCAAAATCTCCTTCTTCTCCCCTCCTTACATCACTCAGACATCTCCTATTTGCCCCAGTCTTGAATGAAGAAGTGGTTGTTCTCCTTTCCAGGGCCAAAGTGTCTATGTGAACCTGTGATCCCATCCCTACTTATCTTTTCCGGTGGATTGTTTCTACTATTATCTTTACTCTCCCTTAATTTATCCTCATTCTCTCTACTGGCTCATTCCTTGCTACCTATAAACATTCCTACATCTCCCTCATAATTCAAAAACAAAAACAAAAACAAAAACCCAAAACAATTCTCTTGATCCTATGAGTCATGAGCTATTATCCTATGTCTTTTCTCCTCAACTAAATTCCTTGAAAAAGTATCTCTAGGGGCAGCTAGGTGATGCAGTGGGATAGAGCACCAGCCATGAAGTCAGGAGGACCTGAATTCAAATCTGATCTCAGGCAATAGTTCCTGGCTGTGTGACCCTGGGCAAGTCACTTAACCCTAATTGTCTCAGTAAAACAAACAAAACATATGCACAGAAAAAGTATCTCTAGTAGGTACCTTCACTGCCTCTTCTCTTTTCTTCTAGGTTCTAGTCTCATCCTTCAACCAAACCATCTCCTCCAAACTTACCAATGATTTCAGTTGCCAATTCAAATAGATGTTTCTCAGTTCACCTCCTTGACCTCTGCTGATTTGTCATTTGACACTATTAATCATCCTCTTCTGGATCCTTCCTTCCCTATAATTTTTGTAGGCTGTCCTACCTGTGTGGTTTCTTAATCTTCCCATTGCTCTGTTCTGGGCTTTCTCTTTTCCTTGTTTATTTCCTCAAGTGGTGATCTTATCCACACCCATATTTGTCATCTCTATATACATGATTCCCAAGTTTATATAACCAACCTTTCTCTCTCTTCTAAGCTCCAATTTCCTATCACCTACTGCCTTTTGGACAGTTCAATTTGGATGTCTCATAGACATCATGGATCAAAACAGAATCACTGTTTTCTTCCTTCTCTCCCTTCCCCCCCCAAAAAAAAATCTTCCCTTCTTCTGAACTTCTCTATTGCTCTCAAGAGTACCACCACCATTTTCCCAGTCACCCAGGCTTGCCACATTGGTCTCATCTTAAACTCCTTTCTCACCCACATGTCCAATTCTTTTCTAAATGTTGTCGTGTCTATCTTCACAGTGTATCTTGTATACATTCCCCTTTTCTCCACTACAACCATTCTTCCGGACCATTGTAGTTCATCTCACTGCCTTAGGTCTATTTCCATTCCCATCCATCCCCCTCTCAGCTGCCAAATGATTTCTTTAAAGTGAAAGTCTGGTCCTGAAAATTCCCCCCCCCAAAAAAAAAAAAACTCTCATGGCTCTGTATTAACGTTCTGTCTGGCTTTTAAAACTTTTCACAGCCTTCCCAAGGATTCTTACCCTTGACTCCCAGTCACACTAAGTGGAGCTGCTCTGCCCTGGATGCTGTCTCACCCATAAGATTGTTACCCAACTCTACCTTTTCACTTGGCTGCCCCTGGAATGTTCTCTGTCCTCAGCTCTCAGCTTCCGTTTTCCCTGACTTTCTTCACATCTGAGCTATATAAAGAGGAGGCTTTCCTGGGTGCAAGAAATGAGTTCCTCAACAGTAGGAACTGTTTTTACAGTTTTTTGTACTTCAAGGGATACTCTGCACCTGGTGAATAGCATTCAATAAATGCTTTTTGATTGATTGAAAAATGAGTGAGGAGAAGAAAGGTGACTGGTGTAGACATTTTTTTTTCCCTAGGAGACTAGCAATGAAAGAGAAGTAAGATATATGGTAATAGCTTGGATGGTAGGGTA
This sequence comes from Myrmecobius fasciatus, assembly GCA_023553655.1. Classification (NCBI taxonomy): domain Eukaryota; kingdom Metazoa; phylum Chordata; class Mammalia; order Dasyuromorphia; family Myrmecobiidae; genus Myrmecobius; species Myrmecobius fasciatus. The sequence goes on along the minus strand of JAJPUD010008582.1, from coordinate 82,458 downwards.
TTTTATGAATAGAGAGACCTATCAACAAATCACTGCTTGGTAGGCAACAGAGGCAAAAAATCTCTAGATAGGGAGAGGCTGAAGATTAGAAAAGGAGATGATTGCCTGCATGGTCTACCCACAGAGATGAAATCAAGGGCACGTGTACTGGGTTTAATCTGCACAAGTCTTCGTGGAAGACTAAATGTCACAGAATTTGAGATGTAGAGTGGGAGAAAAAAGCTGAAATCCAACAGTGTCATTTCCTTAGTAGACCATAAAACCAGTCCTCAATCTGGAAAGTGGTGCAGGAGAAATTGGCATCCTAGCAGGTTTGAAGCTGGCAGTCTCAGAACCAATTAGGGAAGAGTTTTTCAAATTGCCTTGTTACAGTAAAATTGGGTTTCATTAGCGTTTGTAGGGGCCCCAGTCTGAGGGGTTGCTTGGAAATACAAGTGGTGGAGGACAAGGGGGCAAGAAGGGACAGGTTAACCTCACAGTCAGTTTGGAAGGAGGGAAGATACTGAAAGTGGAAGGGCGAAGTCCGGGGAAGCTGGGAGACTTGGCCTGAGGAGGGAGTCGGTTACTGAACATTCACTAATGGGCGCCATCTGGTGGCCACTCCTCCCAGACTAATGTACAGAGTGTTCAGGGAGGACCAGGACCTCCTGGGGTGGGGAGGGAAAGCTCATGCTTTGGGGTCTTCCTGCAGTCCAACTCCGAGTAGCTGGGCAGTAGCCACACCCCAAGAAAACCATGTGGGCTGGCAGGCCTTGGGCCAGTCGATAAGGTAGGGTGAAGAAGACAGGACACCTTTGTGGCAACGAAGGTAGCTCAGTCACGCAGAGGAAGCGCCAAGGTCATCCACCACGTCCTGGGCCATCGCTAAACTGCCTTGCCATTGAATATGTCTGGAAGAGAGTGAGGTTAGATCACCGCACAACTCTGCCTCGCCAGCATGGAGATGTCATTGCTATTCTAAGTGAAGGACATTGTGACTTCAAAGGAATAGGAAGTTTTCAAGGACTTAACCTTGCAACTCTAAGTTTGAATGGCAGTGTCACAATTATATCCTGCCCTGGATATTCCTAGAAGCAATATTTCTGTGATAATGAAAGTTAAAGCGTTAGTAATAGGTATATAAATAAGGAAGGGAGGAAAGCCATGTCACCAATTCTAGCGCCTTGCTCCCTAAACCAAACCGCGGAGGGGAGTGATGTCAAACTCAAATAGAAAATGCAGCCTGCATATAGACTGGCTTTACATTTTTATGCTATGTTTTGTTGTATTTTTATTTATTTTCTTAGATATTCTCCTATTACATTTTATAGAACAAGAATATTCCATTAATGGAATGCTGCAACTTATTCAGCCATTCCCCAACTGATGCACATCCACTCAGTTTCCAATTGCTTGCCCCTAAAAAAGGGCTGCTGCAAACACTTTTGCATGTTAGTTCCTTTCCCTCCTTTATGATTTCCTTGGGATATATACCTAGTAATGGCACTGCTGGGGCAAAAGGTACGCAGTTTTATAGCCCTTTGGGCATGGCTCCAAATTGTTTTCCAGGATGGTTGGATCATTTCACAATTCCACCAACAATATGTTACTGTCCCAGTTTTCCCACATTCCCTCCAACATTTATCCCTATCTTTTCCTGTCATTTTAGCCAATCCGAGAGGTGTGAGGTGGTACCTTAGAGTTGTTTTAATTTAATTTAAATCAAGTGATTTAGAGCATTTTTTTCATATGACTAGATAACTTTAATTTTGTCATCTGAAAACTGTCCTTTGGCCGTTTATCAATCCCCAATTACATTTTAATCTGTCAGGCTGCACCCACAAGTATGGTGAGCCACATGTGGGCCCTGTGGCTAAGTGTTTGACACCTCCAATGTAGACACCAGTCTCTTTTCTTATGAGTGCCCATATTCAGTAATCATCAAGCCTTAGGAAAAAACACTGTCCCTGACCATGACTCGTGAGTCAGCCTAAGTCACTTCCTCTTTCACTGACCCAGGGTATAAGGAATTTCCCAGGTGGTCCTAGGAAGTTCCTGTCTCCCAACTTCTCCCCACAAGAATCTGGCTTCATAAAACCCAGAGGCTTTTGCAGACATTTAGTCACTGTTGTGAAAATACCAAATAAATGTTTAGACTAGAAGTCTGGGTATCCTGAAGGGGGAAGATCCACTTTGACTTTCACTTCTGGTAACTAGACCCAAGGGACTAAGGCTCAGATGTTGCTGCTGGACACTGAATTGATTCCCCCACCTGGAATCAGTTTCTGATATATTAAGGTGGCTAGGACATCTTGGGCAGCCTGAGACCCAAGCCATCTCTATATCCTTATGTCTTTATATTTTTGCCTTCTGTTGTAGTGGAATCAGTATGTCTCCTTAATTTCTTCTCTATTCTTCTATTCCTTGAATGTGGCACTTGAGGCAAAATATAGGAAGCTAAATCTTTAATCCCTCCCTTCTAACCAATAGGAACTTCCCCCAATTTGGATGGGAATTTGAATAATTCAATTAAAAAATCATTGCATGGCCCAGCCCTTTTTATAACTCTTCTGTAATCAGAAAGACCAGAAAGTTGGTTTCTAGTGTCAGTCCTTCCTTCCCACTCCATGTTAGGATAGGAGCAGGAGAGGAAAATGTCATGCACCAGAGAGAGCCTGCTTCATATCTCCTGATAACCAGACCACCCCCAGCCCAACAACTGTCCCCAATTCATTTCCCATTGCCCATAGGTAAGTCTGCTCTCCTGTTACAAACAAAAAACAGATGATTGCTGTGGACATCTCTTTTTATTTTTTAACATGCCAAAGTTAGCCTGTTAGTGTTCAGGCTGCCTGGTACAAGTGAAATGGCAGTCACTGCCAGAACACATCTCTCCTCCCCCAGCCATGTTCTCATACTCCTAGGTAGTTACTCATCTCTTTTCCCATACTCCTGTAGGCTTGTCTCTGGACTCCTTGGTTCCCTAGTGACATCTACACTGTCCTCAGTTTATTCCCAACCTTCCACTCCTTGTCTGGGGCTCTACTTCCCATATCCCCACTAAGCAGCTAAATTTCCTTCTGCAATTTGGGAGCCCCTAGGAGCCAGGCTCAAGGCTTAGAAAACCTCAGTGTCCAGTTTATTCCTAGGAAAGGCCCTTTGTTCCATCAGAAAGAGGGAGGGACAAAGTAAGGAAGAGTATGTTTTCTTTTCAGGGCTTTACACCTGAAAGTCCAGTTGCTCTGGGTGAGAGGTCAGAAACTGGATCAGGGAAAAGAAGGGAGTTCCTGGGTTCTGTAGGTAGTAACTAAACTAAGTTCATTAGACTGAGTGCCCTGGGCACAGAATTGCCCTCCTTGGACCAGAAAAGAAGATGAGGAAAGAAAAAGCCATACTTTAAACCTTTGCTTAGGCAGTGAAGTTTTCCCTGTGTCATCCCTAACTTCTCCAAAATAGAAACCTGAAGTAAAAGTGGAAACAAGACTGCTAACCTGGAATTCTGAGCAGATAATGCTGGGTTTGACGTCTAAAGAGTTATTTTGGTTTTTGCTTTTGGTAGAACATATTCCTATATTTTGCCTCAAGTGCCACATTTCACTCTTCTTATTATGTTTTTCAAATTAAGCAAGCATTTTTTTTTCCATTCCTATTTATCCCTTCCAACAACCAGAAAAGAAAAAGAATATCTTCAATATACGTAGCTGAACAAGACAAATTCCCTGTTGGTCAGTTCCAAAAACTCGTCTTATTCTTTTTTTTTTCTTTTTTTTTAATTAAAACTTTTTATTTGCAAAAACATATGTATGGGTAATTCTTCAACATTAACCCTTACAAAGCTTTCTGTTACAAATTTTCCCCCCTTATTCCCCACCCCTCCCCTAGATGGCAGGAAGTCCACTACATGTTAATTATGTTAAAATATTTAACAAGTCAAATATATGTATACATATTTCCACACTTATCATTGTTGTGCAAGAAAAATCATGTCTACAAGAAAAAAATATGAGAAAGGAAACAATGCAAGCAAACATCAATAGAGAGCATGAAAATGCTATGCCGTGGTCCACACTTCACATCCCTCTCTCTGGGTGTATATGGCTTTCTTCACTGAACAATTGGAACTGGTTTGAAACATTTCATTGTTGAAGAGAGCCATGACCATCAGAATTGATCATCATATAGTATTGTTGTTGCCCTGTATAATGATCTCCTGGTTTTGCTCATGTGTCTCATTCTGTATTTTATAAATTATTCTTATCACCTCTCTGTTAGAAGGTGGGTAATATATTTTGTTTTTGATCCTCTGGAATCCAGGTTTGTCACTGCCTGTTCTACCAAAACTCAAAAGTTTCTTCAACTTTGTTTTCCTTTATAAAGTTACCATTGTACCAGTTTTTCTTTTGTTTCTATTCACTTCACTCTGTGTCAGTTCATAGCAGTCTTCTCAGAGATTTCCCAGAGCAATTTCAAATTTCTCAATTTCATTACTTTTTATGGTACAATAATATATTACATTTATATGCTATAATTTTTAAAATAATTTTTTTCAAGTAGCAAAATCATTTTCTTTTCCTCCTACATCCCATTGGGGGAAAAAAAAACAAAAAACATAACAAAAATATATATCATTATTTATTTAGCCATTACTCAATAAATGGGCATCTCTTTAGTTTTAAGTTATTTCCTGCTATAAATGTTTAAATAAGACGCTTTCTTCTTTCTTTGGTTCTTTGGGATATAGGACTGGAAGTTTTATCAATGGGTCAAAGAATATGCACAGTTTATTATGAAACAGGGATGCACTAGTGCTATAGTTTCAAATTGCTTTCCAGAATGGCTGGACTAATACAGAGCTCCACCAAGAGTGCTTTAATATGCCTTTTTTTCCTGCAGTGCCTCCACTAGTGGTAATTTTCCTTTTTTGTCATCTGACAATCTGAAAGATAAATATGAAATAGCACTTCATTTATATTTTTCTAACTGAGGATTTTGGAACATTTTTTAAAGTTATCAAAATATTGTTTTACTTATTTTATTTTTCCCCAGTTACATGTAAACATTTTTAAAAATATTTGTTTTCCAAACTCTGAGCTCCAAATTCTCTTCTTCCTCTCTTCCCACTTCTCATCATTGAAAAGACAAGCAATTCACTACAGGTTATCCATAATAAGATAAAAATAAATAAAAATAAAAACCATGTGCCCCCTCCAAAAACTACCTCAAGAAATATAAAAAAAAAATAAAAATGTATGCTCAATCTGTGTATTCAGACACCATCAGTTCTTTCTCTGGGGATGGATAGCATTTTTTATCAGAAGTCTTTCAGAGAGTCTTGCCTTGGATCATTGTATTTCTGTGAATAAGCTATTCACAGGTGATAATCTTACAATATTGCTGTTACTTTGTACACAGTACATTTCACTTTGTATCAGCTCAGGTTTTTGTGAGAGCTTTGTCCTGCTTATCATTTCTTATACCACAATAATATTCCATTGTAATCCCCTACCACAATTTGTTCAATTTTCCTCCAATTGATGAGCATCCCCTCAGTTTCCATTTCTTTGCCACCAAAAAAGAATTGCTATGAATATTTTCGTACATATAGGTCCTTTTCCTGTTTGTTTTTTATCTCTTTTGGAATACAGACCTAGTAGTGGTATTGCTGGGTCAAAAGGTATGCATGGTTTTATAGCTCTTTGGGTATAATTCCAGATTGTTCTATGGAATGGTTGAATCACTGGAATATTTTTAAAATATGACTAATAATGGCTTTCCTTTGAGAACTGTCTATAACCTTTGAACATTTATCAGTTGGTGAATGACTTGAATTTTAATCAGTTCCTTATATAACTTGTATATGATATCTTTATCAGGAAAACTTGTAAGAATTTTTCATTAGTTACTTGTTTCTCTCCTAATTTTAGCTGCATTGGTTTTGTTGGTTCAACTTTTTAGAAATTGTCCATTTTATCTTCTGTGACCTTTCTTCCTTAACATGGTCATAAATTCTTTTCATCTCCATAGATTTTCCTTGCTCCTCTAATTAATTTTCTAATCATATCAACTTTTATGTCTCAGTAATGTATCTACTTTGAGTTTATATTGGTGAAATGTTGAGCTATATCTAATTTCTGTCTTTCCAGTTTTCCTGGCAGGTTTTGTCAAATAAGTAAGTCCTTAGTCTCAGTAACTGGAGTCGTTGAGTAATCAAATACTGGCATTCATTTGTTTCTGTGTGTTGTATAAGTAATCACTTTCATTGATTAACCTATTTTTTTAATCAGTATCAAATAATTTTGATCATTGTTTTGTAGTATAGTTTGAGAGCTGATGCTGCTAGATTCCCTTCTCTTCCCCCTTTCCCCCCCCCATTATTTCCATTTAGATTCTCAACCTTTTACTCCTTCAGATAAATTTTTAGTACTTTTTCTAGATGAACTTCACTCCTAAAGCCAAGCAAGATTAAGATGGCTCCAGTCCATCATTGGGCTTTTTGAAAATGTGCTTGATTTCCTCAGCTTGACCCCTACCCAGAGGTGGACTGCTTGAGAGTTAACAAATGTGTACACTTCTCCCACCTCTGTATTTCTTGAACTTCTAGCAGAGGAAGACCAGTTAAGATATCTTTCCTTCTCAGGTCCTAAAGACTAGCCCATGAATTTGTTTTGACCAAGATTAATCTCAGACAGAAGGCAAGATCAAGTTAAGATGTGAGTCGTGCTCAACTATACATCAATATGGGTCTTCCCTCCAAATATACAGATTGTGAACTATCCATGCCCACACAACCTGTGTGATATTTATGTGTTTATATGTTTGCCACAGATGCACCCAATATGCTGGTGGCCTTCCTAGTATAATGGGTGTAATTAGGGGATCTCCCCCCACCCCTATTTGTTCTTGCTAAGATATATTATTTAGAGCAGCTCCCAGACTCTAAGCTGGGCCCCTTCTGGTGATATATTGACTCCAGACCTTTGATATCTGCAACCAGGGTTTCTGATTCAATATTACATGCTGCTGTTGCCTACAACTTGGAGTGGGGATTAGGGAGTATAGCAAAGGGAACCGGCCACTGAGTAAGGAAGAGCCATTCACTTAGGAGAGCTTAAAAGGAGCATATGCCCTCTAGAATATCTTTCTCCAAGTGTGACACATAATTCCCCTCTCTGTGGAATTTGCCTCTTCTGTGTTGTATTGGGCAATATCAGTTCCTTTCCCTGGCAGAAATGACAATTGCTCCACTGCATCTCGTAGAATAAGAGCTCACCCAAGTGAATGGGATTATCAAGGCCCTGGCTGCCTCTTTGTATTTCTTTATCTAAGTGAACAAATAATGGTCCTGAGAGATGGCCATTCATAATCATGACAGCAACTTTATCAGATTGGAAGGTAGGGAGCTCCTGGGTCCCTTAGTCATTGCCAACTGCACTATAGGAGGGGCCCCTAAAGCTACCACAGTATTTTTTTTTTTTTTTTTTTTTTGCTGAGGCAATTGGGGTTAAGTGACTTGCCCAGGATCATAGAATTAGGAAGTGTTAACTGAGGTCATATTTGAACTCAGGCCCTCCTGAATTCAGGGCTGGTGCTCTATCCACTGCACCATCTAGCTGCTCCCATAGTGTTTTCTTGAAGAAGACAACCACCAATAAGTTAACTCCTTTAAAGTCCCTATCTTCTGATAAAGCAGGCCAGGGTTGTGTTTACCCTCTTGTCTGGAGAAAAGCAGCATGTGAATTCTAATCAGGTATCTCGCTTGTTCATGCTGAATCATACTTGTCTTGACATCACATGTATATAGGACACAAGTTGTCCAGTGGCTTGATACCTAACCAGCCCATTTTCTTTTTTTAGTATTTTTTTATATATCCTTTACTTTCTTCTCTTTCATAATTCCTTATGATATGTTATACCCTTCTCACTCATTATGTGCCTTTCTATTGCCCAGGATGCTCATTTTCAGCCAATTCTCTGGAGACTAGTGTTCTATGTCTTAAAGCAATACAATGACAATGAAGGAAAAGTTATTTTTGAAGTGGAAGTATGTCCACCAACAGTTCTATTTTAATTTAGTTAGTTTTAATTCTCAATAGTTTTAGTTGTCCTGGAGAAAACAGTATCATAAAATGCTTTGCAAACTTTGAATCACTAGGTAAATATGAGTCATTATCATTTATAGAAGTTTCTTAAGAAAATACGCTGATGAATAAGCTTTTTATTGGTTGGCTATTTGACTCTATATTGTTACCTGGATAGTAGGTATTCTTCAGCCATGAAGTCTTTTGGACGGTTATGGATCCTACTATGGAGGTTTCATTGTTCCAGAGACCAAGTTGACCAGTAAAATGTCATCCCCAAAAGGCAGTATTTGAGGAGTGGTACCAACTTTAGGTTTACAAAGCACTTTTACTTATAATGTCTAATTTTATCTTCACAGAGGCTGACACTATTATAATTCTCATTTTATAGTTGAAAAAACAGATTCTGAGAGTTTTAGTGGCATTTCTAGAATTACACCTAAGTGTCTGAAGCAGGATTCAAAGCAGGTTATTCTGTTCCAATTCATTATCTACTACATCATTATCAACCCTCAAAAGACAATGAATTGGGCACAGAATTGGAGGAGTAAAATAGATGAGCTAGATATTTCAGGGAATATTGTATAATGTTAGCCTATGAAAGGAAATCATTATGTTGATAGAAAGCCTTCACACACGTTTTACTCTAAAGAATCACTTTTTTTTTAATTTTCAGCAAAAAAGTACAGTAGGATCTCATATTCTCTGTATCTTTACATCATTTGAGTTGATATAGAAGTAATAATTTTGTGGCATCCTCTTGTTTCCTCCTAATTTGTTGATCTTTGTTTTGAAGAGGATATATGACATCACAGGGTGATTCTTTACTTTTGCATGAATTGTATTTAACTGAGGCAGAGTTGCACAAAATTGTCAGTCTCATTCCCATGTCTAGATTTTAATAAAAAATTCATGTAGATGGGGCAGCTAGGTGGCACAGTGGATAGAGCACCAACCCTGAAGTCAGGAGGACCTGAGTTCAAATCTGGTCTCAGACACTTAACATTCCCTAGCTGTGTGACCCTGGGCAAGTCACTTAACCCTAATTGCCTCAGCAAAAAGCAAAAAAAAAAAAAAATTCATATAGATGAGGAAATAGGATTGTGGGTTTATGTTTTCTTATTCTATTTTTTGTAACAATGCCTAAGTTTTTCCCACACCTTTGGTATATTTTCCTCCTTCAAATACCTAGAGAATTGATCTTTGAGGGCACACACAATGCTATCTTGAAAGAGCTGTCTCTTTATATGTACTTGGGCTAGTCTGACTGCTTTTCCCATCTTTGTTTTTTCAGTGATATTCCTGCCTTCTTTCTGAGACTTTGATGTTAGAGTCTAAATGTGGAAGTTTCATTGTCTCAGAGAAAACAGTTTGTTAAATTTGTGTATCTTTCCTGTCCTTCCCTTTGTCTCCCTTCTACCTTCATCTTTAAATTGCCTTCAGGTTGGTTTTGTTTAGTCAGGACCCTTAGTAAGCTTTTTTTAAAATGGCATTATCGTCCATTGATTCTGCATTTTTTGTTTGTTTTGTTTTGTTTTGCTTTTTGCTGGGGCAATTGGGGTTAAGTGACTTGCCCAGGGTCACACAGCTAGGGAATGTTAAATGTCTGAGACCAGATTTGAACTCAGGTCCTCCTGACTTCAGGGCTGGTGCTCTAACCACTGCGCCACCTAGCTGCCCCGTTTTGTTTTGTTTTTTAAGAAATACTGGTCTAGGGCAGCTAGGTGGTGCAGTGGATGGAGCACCAGCCCTGAAGTCAGGAGGACCTGAGTTCAAATCTGGTCTCAGACACTTAACACTTCCTAGCTGTGTGACCCTGGGCAAGTCACTTAACCCCAACTGCCTCAGCAAAAAGCCAAAAAAAAAAAAAAAAAAAACTGGTCTAAACTTTCCACTATTCTTTGGTATGAATTTACAAATTAATTTATATTTAAAACCTGTATTGCCCTTTACTACCACACTTTCACTTAACGAGCCAACTTTTTATTGAGAGATGCATTTTTAAGGTTTCATTTAGTCTCCTTGTTAGGGTAATTGACTTATATGAGTTAAATTATTTTGATGTATTGATCAAATCTTATTTTTAAAATATAACTTGTTGAAACAGATTAATTTAGAGTTGTTTTAATTGAATACCACATCCTTTTTTCTAATCTACTAATTAATTTTAGCTTCATATTAATCTTGTTCCTTGTTTTAACACATTGGTGGTCTTATTAATACAATTGATTCATGATAAACTCATCAATAATAAGTGATTTCCTTGTTAAAATATAACCAGTGTTTCGTGTTGTTCTATGATAGTTAAGTCCATCATTTTCTGGTCATTCTCTTGGAAGTGATCATAACATATAGGCAGTCTTTGGCCTACCTCATTCCTTATTCTTTATCCATATTTTCTAACATTTCTTGCCATTCTCACCAATTGCCCTCTTTATATTAAAGACATTGCATATCAAAGTATATGCTAACGTAATTTGGAAGTCTTGTTAGTTCTTTATAGAATCTCTCTACATCTTTATTCTCTGCCTCTTTGGTACATAAGTTTCAACAAAATAGAAGCTCCTTAAGTGCTAGACTTGTTTTTTTGTCTTTGTATCTATCACTTGGGCCTTACACAATGCTGACATAGAACAGTCAACTAAATACCTGTTGAATGACAAGTCCCTGGACCTGTGATTTCAGTAGTTTTGGGAATTCCTGGATGAGAAAATTTCTCTTAACACCTTCAACTTACAGCCTTGGAAAGTTACTGAGGGCCTTGAGTACATCAATGACTTCCGCCACACTGACACAGTATATACATGGCAGAGATGGAGCATGAAGCCAGCTTCTTGACTCAGAAGCCAGTTCACTCCCATGTTGCCTCTCAGCAACATTGAATAAATGAATTATTTTTACAGTGATTTTTTTCAAATACTTAGTGTGAGCACTGCAAATATAAAAAGACAAAAAGTTTCTTGTGATCCTGAAGCCATGTTAAAAAACAATTCTCCAGACTCTTATTTGCCTTCTAAGAAGAACCTGTGAGCTATCTCCCCTAGTTAGCTGCAACTTCTGTTTTCTAGTTTCATTTATTGCAAGAATATCAAGATGTGGGCACCTAAGTGGCTCAATGGATAGAGCACCAGCCCTGAAGTCAGGAGGATCTGAGTTCAAATCTGCCCTCAAGATACTTAATACTTCCTAGGTGTGTAACCCTGGACAAGTCACTTAACCCCAATTGCCTCAGCAAAAGAAAAAAAAAAAGAATATCAAGATGTCATTCAACTCTTCTACTAGGTGGTTTACTTGGTTATTGGCTGAGGATCTCTTACTTAGGAGAGGTTTTTTTGTTTTTGCTTTTTGCTGAGGAAATTGAGGTTAAGTGACTTGCCAAGAGTCACACGGCTAGGGAATGTTAAGTGTCTGAGACCACATTTGAACTCGGGTCCTTCTGACTTCAGGGCTGGTGCTCTATCCACTGCACCATCTAGCTGCCCCTTTGTGGAGAATTTTTATAAAAACCTGAAATCCTTGGCAACCATTGCTCCATTTCTGTCTCACTGCTACTTCTAGGGTAGATGTTTTCCTCTGTAGAATAAGGGAATAATGACTCTAAGGTCCATTCCAGCTTAAAATCCACAATGATTTAAATAAATGAATGCTACACAATACCAAAGGCGCTTTTGTATTTTTTCTTTGTTTGTTTTACACATTGCCATGACCAAATTATTCATCACTATGTTGTCAGCTTTAGGACTTCTAAGCCTCTCTACAATGAGCTAGGCTGGTCCTTGGAAAGAAAATAGTCTCTTGACTGAACCACATTCCCAGTCTTTTCTTCATCATAGAGCCTCGTTATTGTTTTTCAATTGTTTCAGTCCTGTTTTGGTTTTTGTGACCCTATTTGGGATTTTCTTGACAAAAATGCTGGAGTGGTTGGCCATTTCCTTCTCTAGCTCATTTGACAGATAAGGAAACTGAGGCAAACAGGACTTGCCCAGGGTCACACAGCTAATGAGTATCTGAATCTGGGTTTGAACTCAGAAAATGTCTTCTGATGCCAGTCCTGGAGCATTACCCACTACACCACCTACCCTTTCCTAACATAGCCTGTAAGAACCCAGGATCCTCTACATGCCAGTGAGGCGTCAGTAAATCTAAGGACTTTTCATGATGATTTCCATAGAATTTTATAATTTACAAAATGTTTTCTTATTGTTGATCTCATTTGATCAGCATTTTGTGAAGGAGGCAGGGCTAGTAAATATTACCCCTATTTTACTGATGAAGAAACTAAGATTCAAAGGGACTTTTTTGACAGGGACTACTGAAGGCAGGAGAAAAACATCCCACCGTCTCTTATAATATTCTTGTAAACTAAATGGAAAGATGCATGTAGATGAAAGGTCTGTTGGATGAACCTAGAACCTACTGAACCAAAAATGTTTTGACTAATGAGTTGTCGTAAGCAGGAAAAGCAGATCTCTCATCGAAGGCATCAGGAGTTGTGCCCTTGACCCTGTTCTTTTCAACATTTTTATTTATGGCTTGAAAAACATGAATAGCCTACTTATCAAATTTGCAGATGACAGAAAACTAAAATGACAGCTGATGAATTAGCCTAGCATTCAAGGTTCTAGCCTTTAATCATATCTTATAAGTACTTCCTCTTGACATAGTCTACCATCCTATCAAAGGGGACTGTTCTTTGTTCTCAGAACATGGCCTAATGGCCTAACCTTTCTTGGGGATACATTCTCTCATCATACAAATTGAAAAAACAAGACTTCCTGAAAAATATTATTATAAAACCGTAGGACTTAAGAGCTGGGAGGGCCTTAAAAGTCATATAGTTAAACCCTTTCAGTTTTAAAATGAGGAAGCTGAGGTTCAAATAGTTTAAATGTCCTATCCAAACCATAAAACTAGTAAATAACAGGACTAGAAAAAAGTTTTCCCCATTGCCCTGGAAAATATTTAATTGCAAAGCCCAATTTACTGTCCAGATTTATTAAAAAAAAAAAAACAAACAAAAAAAACCCAACTTTATCCTTCACAATGGGTTATGTCCAATCTGGCTGCCCAAAGTATAACTGAGTTCTGGATATGTCACTTAACTATGCCAGGAATGTTCAAATTAATATTTATGACACTCATACTGTAATTTAATTACTATATTGCAAGAAAACATTAGAGGCAATGAAGGAAAAACTGCTTTGTATAGAAAAGTGCTGAATTGAGGAGGGAAGGTACCACGGTACCAGAAAATAGAATATATTAGGTGTGGTGTATTTAAGGAAGAGGGTCAATCACTTCTCCTTATGGCCCACTTTCCCACCTATTCCTACTTTGGTTTATGCAAATTTTTATTCATTCCACAAAATTTACTAAACACCTACAGTATGTAATTGAGGTACTGTGCTCTTTTTCGTAGCCATTATGAGATCACAATTAATGCCATTATTTAGCTTGCAATATTTTACAACACTGCCTCCCCTCAAGTTTACCAGCCCTTTCTAGGTGGTATAGAGGACACCAACATTTTCTGGGTCCCATCCTTCCTGGATAAACATTTGCATATCCACAAGGCAATTGCATCTAATTCTCCTTAGCCACAGGCTAACTAGCATATTGCTAATCCTTAAAGACTTTAGGGAGTGAGAGGTCATAACTGGCCCTGGAAACTATGAATTAGAGTCAATAAACATTGGCAGGCCTGTTCTAAGAGATTTATAATCTCTGTTTTATGATAATGTCTAAGCAGAAAATGAAAATGTGACTCCATTATGTGGAGGGGTAGGTGTCAAGGAGTATAGAATGTAGTAATTGTAAATAGACTGGAAACATGGCAATTTTATTACTGTCTTGTTAAATTTAATATATACACTTAAAAAGCAAAATGCATGTAATATAAATTTATACTTCTGTAGATAATTCTTTCAATAATGGATTGTTTTTGTTGTTCATAATTTTTTTTCCTGTAAGAGAAATTTATTCTTTCATTTCTGAAAAAGTATCAATGAAAAACAAATAGTATCTTGCTATGAGTTTGTATTTAACTAAACAATAAGGAAAAGAATTATGCTTTGAGGATAATTTAAAAATTCTAGTTATTAGCATTAATGAAACATTAGACACAAGTTTACCCCTCTTTTCTACATGGTAAAATAATCTGAGATTATAAATGAGGTTAAAAGAACAAATCAATTTAAACCATAGAATTTTGACATTTAAAAATGAAATGTCAGTGTGAGAAAACAGTTTATAAAATTGAAAACAAGCCTTTAAATGAAGTAATTGTTTATACTAAAGCCTGATGCAATACAACATTGATGTATTACAAGCTTGATGCAGTACAAATATTGATGTACAGTAGGAATTCTAATCAGTCTATCCTCATCCATTATTAGTAACTCTAATCCATCCATTCTTGTTATGAAGAGATGGGCAGACCTCTGAGTAGGTCTTGATTAGATTATCTTCAGACAAGTCTGAGGCCTAGTCTATCCTGTAGATTCCACCTGGCTCTTCCTTGATCCCTTCCTGGCCTCTTCCTAACTCCTCCCATTCTCACTCCCCAGACTTTGCCCTTGTTTTTCCTCTCCCTAAGACTTTAAAAATCTCCCCAATCCAGAAGAATGTTGCTTAATCATCTATGATGTTTAGTTTTGTTTAGTCACATTTGGTTGAGCCCATGAGCTGTTTCATATACTAAAAGGCATTCTCTTGTGACAGGTGATAAACCACTTCTGATGTGATTTTTTTTTCTTTCTTTATTAAAGCTTTTTATTTGCAAAACATATGTATGGGTAATTCTTCAACATTGACCCTTACAAAGCTTTCTGTTACAAATTTTCCCCCCCTAGTCCCCACCCCTCCCTTAGATGGCAGGAAATTCACTACATGTTAATTATGTTAAAATACTTGACAAACAGAATATATGTATACATAGTTCCACACTTATTGTTGTGCAAGAAAAATCGTATCTACAAGAAAAAAAATCAGAGAAAAGAAACACAATGCAAGCAAACATCAATAGAAAGCATCAAAATGTTATGTTGTGGTCCACATTTCATATCCCTCTCTCTGGGTGTATATGGCTTTCAATTGGAACTGGTTTGAAACATTTCATTGTTGAAGAGAGCCATGTCCATCAGAATCAATCATCATATAGTATTGTTGTTGCTGTATATAATGATCTCCTGGTTCTGCTCATTTCACTCAGCATCAGTTCATACAAGTCTCTCCAGGACTCTCTGAAATCATCCTGCTGGTCGTTTCTTATAGAACAGTAATATTTCATAACATTCATATACCAGGGGCAGCTAGGTGGCGCAGTGGATAGAGCACCAGCCCTGAAGTCAGGAGGACCTGAGTTCAAATCTGGTCTCAGACACTTAACATGTCCTAGCTGTGTGACCCTGGGCAAGTCACTTAACCCCAACTGCCTCA
>JAJPUD010008582.1:33303-66864 GCA_023553655.1 Myrmecobius fasciatus | reverse complement strand
AAAAAAAAAAAAAAAAAAAAAAAAAAAACACCAAAAAACAAACAAACAAAAAAAAAAACATTCATATACCATAATTTGTAAAGCCATTCTCCAATTGATGGTCATCCATTCAGTTTCCAGTTTCTAGTCACTACAAAAAGGACTGCCGCACATATGGGGGCCTTTCCTTCCTTTAAGATCTCTTTGGAATATAGGCCCAATAGAAACACTGCTGGGTCAAAGGGTATACAGAGTTTAATAACTTTCTGAGCAGAGTTCCAAATTACTCTCCAAAATGGTTGGATCCGTTCATAGTTCTACCAACAATGTATCAGTATCCCAGTTTTCCCACATCCCCTGACGTGATTTCTTCATGTCTGGAATCATTCTCCTAAGATTACTACTTCATAACTGCATTCCCATTCTATTGCTCTCTCACAGTCTAAAACCATGCTCTCCCAATCTACTACTTCATTTAGTGCCAAAATCCCATAAGTGGCATTTATCTCGAGCACAAAGGAAATATAAAGTTACCCCAATTTTTTGTGTCCTACTTCTCAACGTAGTGAGGTGCTCTCAGAAAAATTCTGTGAGGCCATTTTGTGAGGCACTCGTGAATCAATTAATACCCTGGGCTGCTATTGACTGGACCTTATGAGGGAATGTGCTGGCCTACATTGTGTCCTTTTCCAAGGACGTTACTTATGTCCACAAGAGTTGCTTATGAAAAATATATCACATTCAGATAGTACCAAAACCACAGAAGTAAATGTTAAGATCTAAGACACTTGAAAATTTAAAAAAAAAAATTATCTTTTTACAGGGCCTTTCAAAATTAACATGTAAAGGAGACTCAACTTTATGGTAACATAATAGACAAAGTACATTCTAAATGGATGTGGCTGTCTTTATAGACTCAACTAGCTTTAACAAAATTCCAAAGGATCCCGAGTTTTGTAATTCTACACTATTAAAGTATCTTCTTCCTTGAAGCTGGGGGTCACCTGGAAATTTATATAAAAAGCATCTCTCTCACTCCCATTTTCCTCATGCTGCTAATAATGTATACAGATTTTTCCTTCAAGTTATTTCATTATAAATCCTGAAGAAGGAGATGTTCTAAGAATCTAGCAATTTCTAAGTTAAACTTTGCTCATATATGAAAAGTTCTAACATATTTAACTTTCTTATCTTTAAACAGTGGTCCAAAACCTAAAATCCTATCCTCCCATTTTAGAATGTTGTCCCCCAAGCAATTTTCAATCTAGATGATGAAAAAGTGTTTTTGGGAGAAAAAAGCAATTTAACCAATTAATCCCTTTGGGAGGTGATGGAGTGCTGACCACGTTATTCTGGCTACTACTGATTGAACCAATGGAGCTGCTGATGAAATATCGCATTATATGTTTAATACTTCCATTTTTAAAAAAAAATTTTAGATTAAACTTGCTTCCAGGACAAGTATTATGCAATAACACTTTCAATTTGGATAGTTTATTTTGTGCTGTCTCTGGAATATACCTTTTTCTCTTACTACTTCCTGCCTCAACTGATTAACTTTTCTCCAAGACCAGGTCATTTTTATTCGGTTTAGAACCCTCCATAATTTGACTTCCATTTTCAGATTTGGCTCCTTTCTCACTTTCTACCCAGGTCTCAGAAAGCAGGCCCTCCTTTGCTCTCCTTTATGCATCACCTGGGGTTAATTTTTTTCCTTTGGCAGAGTCACTTTCATTTGACTTGAGATTCTCCTTTTTAGTGTTTCCAAACTCCAATTTCACCTTGTTTCCATTTCTTATTTGTTCACCCTGGCCATAGTTTAGCTGAGACTCCTCTTTGTTACTCTTGATCACTTCCTAAAGAAGTATTTTCTGAACAACCTGTAATTTTTGACAACACTTAAACAGCAGATACCCTTAATGTTGGTATACTGGGATTTATTAAAATCAACCAGGCAAGTTCATAATTAAAAAGAAAAAAAAATGGGAGATTTGGAGCCTTCAATGATAATATTTGTTGGAAGAGTTGTGAATAAAGCTTGGGAGGAAAAATAATGAATTCTGTTCATAAGGGAGAAAGGGATAATTTGATTAAGTTTGGGTTAGAGTGCATTGTAGAGGAGAATTTAATCCAAAAGATGTAGTAAAGCTAAGGTTCATATGCTCAAAAAGTTATCAAACTGTGCATACCCTTTGACCCAGCAGTGTTTCTATTGGGCTTATATCCCAAAGACATCTTAAAGGAAAGTGCCCCACATGTGCAAGAATGTTTGTGGCAGCCCTTTTTGTAGTGGCTAGAAACTGGAAATTGAATGGATGCCCATCAATTGGAGAATGGCTGAATAAATTATGGTATATGAATATTATTGTTCTGTAAGAAATGACAAGTAGGATGATTTCAGAGAGGCCTGGAGAGACCTGCATGAACTGATGCTGAGTGAAATGAGTAGAACCAGGAGATCATTATACACAGCAACAATAAGACTATATGATGATCAATTCTGAAAGACCTGGCTCTCTTCAACAATAAAATGTTTCAAACCAGTTCCAATCGTTCAGTGATGAAGAAAGCCGTATACATACACCCAGAGAGAGGGATATGAATGTGGACCACAACATAACATTTTCATGCTCTCTATTGATGTTTGCTTGCATTACGTTTCGCTTCTCAGATTTTTTTTTCTTGTAGATTGGATTTTTCTTGTGCAGTAAGATAACTGTAAAAATATGTATACATATATTCGATTTGTCAAGTATTTTAACATAATTAACATGTAGTAGACTTTCTGCCATCTAGGGGAGGGGTGGGAGTTAGGGGGGAAAAACTTGTAACAGAAAGCTTTTCAAGGGTCAATGTTGAAAAATTACCCATACATATGTTTTGCAAATAAAAAGCTTTAGCTTTTTTTTTTTTTTTTTTTTTTTAAATTAAAGTTCAGCTAGTTAGAAAGAGAAAAGTTTTGACTTGAAGCTGGAACTTGGAACTAGAGGCTGGACAAAATTGGACATGGCTTCAACTCAGACCAACTTTAACATAGTTAACACCTGAGTCTGAGACGGTAAAGTAATAGTCAATAACCTCTAGTAATAGTAGGCACTAG
Organism: Myrmecobius fasciatus; assembly: GCA_023553655.1. NCBI lineage: Eukaryota > Metazoa > Chordata > Mammalia > Dasyuromorphia > Myrmecobiidae > Myrmecobius > Myrmecobius fasciatus. Next base: position 63,785 of record JAJPUD010008582.1, on the reverse strand, counting down.
GTTTGGAGCTATAGGACCACTCAAATGCCTGGAAAAGAAAACATTTTAAAAAAAAGGTTAGTGCTAATCAACACTAATTAATTAGTGCTTCTTCATATCTGTAACATGTCTATACTATGTATAATTTGTAACCAAAATTTACCTTGCATTGTAAAAAGTTGGTGTGTTTGTACTGACTATGGGCAACTGTACTAAAGTGGATACTGAAGGGGTGAAGAAAAAGTTCTTTAGTGAGGACTCCTCTCCAGATCTTTTCCCAGGGAATGACAGCAGTGATAGCATATGCCAAGTGCTAAATGACTTCATGGAGGAGATAAGAATAGAACTAGGCTTTTAAAGGAAGAGCGTGAATGAGCAGGGGGACAGGAAATTCTAGGCAGAAAAAAATGGACGTATGCTAAGGTGAGTGAGAATAGGTCCAGCGGGTCTGGTGCAAAATAAGATCATTTTGGCTGGAACATAAAGTGTTTGCTGCACAAACAAGGTGTGGAGAAGAGCCCAGCTAGGGAGCCTCATGGAATAGTTTTTTGGGGGTGGGAAAGGAGAGCACTACCCTGAGCATTTAGTTACCCTCAGTTCTTTCCTTTACCATGCTACCTAAATATTTTAGCATCAAAACTCATTACTGGAGCAAATCTCGAAAACTAGTGAAAAACAAAACAAAGTACCAAAAAATGGGGAGATAAATTTTGAATTTTATAGGATATATTAGTGAAAAAAGCAAAATTGATTCCAGTCTTCTTTGGAGTTGGTGCTTGACAAGACTAGTAAGGTTACTGTGTTTAGGAGGAGGCCTAAGACTGCTTAGTCAGCAAACCGGAGGGGGAAGTCTCAGATTGGGTCTGAAGTTTTTCCTCATTTCTGTTTATGAAGGATGTGAAGTAAGTTCTCAGAAATAACAGCATATTTCAAAACTGATATGTCATCAGAAGCTGGGGGGGGGGGCTGAAATATGCCTGGGGCTTATCAATGGCTTTCTCTTGCAGCCTACCTAGGTTTTTACCAACTTTATTAACTCAAGGGGAGCAGCAGGGATGGTGGATGAAGCCTGATGATGCTCCAGAAATTCAGTTATGACATCTAAGGATAGATCTTAACAATTCTCATCAAAAATTGTCATGATGGTAGTTAAAACTTCTGTGGGTTTTGAGGCCCACATTTAACATTATCTCATTGGATGCTTATTTATTTTATCATCCTTCTTTTATAACTGAGAAAAATGAAGGTCAAAGAGACCAAGAGATTTGTTCATGCTCATACAACTAGTGTCTTGGGCAGGGTTTAAACCAGGTTCTGCTTGATGCTAAGTGCCATACCTTTTCCAGGACTTTCCCTGGGGTCGGTGTTCCTTTTTCCTTTTTCCTCATGATGATAAGACATAGAATAGTTTTGTGAAGTCCTAGCCAGACTTCAGGCAGAATCAGCTTAATGTTGCCATCCCCTTCATTATAGCTCATTAGTGGCCCACATCAAAAGCTGTGCTTTTCTTCCCATTAATTTTTGTGAGGCTTCTCCTTGTGGTAGAAAATAAAGGTGGGTACATTAAATAGCCTGAAGGGCTTTTTTTATGCTGCTGAAATAGTGCTTTTTCCTCAAGATAATGCAGTCTCTTCTTAGAGAGATGATCCTTAAAGGTTCTTGCAGACTCCCGTTCCCCTGAGTAGGCCTCTCTGCTCCATCCCCTCTACTCTCACCCTTCCAGTAAACCAGTTCTTTCCTGGTTCTAGTTAGACTGCTGCTTTGGATTCTTTCTGGAATTATCCATGTTCCCTTGATGACATTTTTACTTTTATTCGTTTGCAAATCTTCTGTGTGTTTCATCTGTGCATGCTATGTCCACTATTATACAGCACAATGATGCTGTTTCCTCTTTCCTACTCCTTCCTGTGTCCTCAACACATCCTTCAGGGCTCTGCCCACAGACAAGTTGCTTAATTACTATGTCATAATGATGGACATCCTTATTATGAAGAAAAATTAGATCATAAAAATAACCGCATTGGGTCAAACCAGTGGTCCATCCAGTATAATAGTCTGTCTCTAATCATTTGATTCAATTAGACATTTTCTTATTAGCTAATATATGCAAGGCATGCAGGGAGATGCAAAGATAAACTACACAGTGCCTGTCTTCTAGGGAATAATTTATGGGCATGCTCTCTCTGGTCCCAGCAATTTTGGGTTCAGTCCTGCCTCTGATACATTTTGACTACTTTTGGAAAAGTCAGTGTCCCAGTCTCCCCCACTCCAGGGAGGGCTGATTCACACTAGTGGAGGAAGGTTCCCCATGCCAAGAAAAAAAGAAAACAACAAATCATACACGTGAATAGAATAGTACCCAGAATGTGAGAAGTACTCTAAGAGAGATATAAAGGACTATTAGGCAGCATAGAGGAAAAGTTACTTCTCACCTTGAGAAAAGAGCTGCTGTTGGAAAGTCTATATATAATAAGAGAAGGTGTGGGGGGAAAGATAACATTTGGGCTGGGCCTTGAATGTTTTGACAGGCAGAAATTGGTAACAGGTAGAACAGATTCTAACTCATTTAATCCAGTTTACATCCAGAAATCCCCTTTTCAACATACCTAGAAAGTGGTCATCTAGAAACTGTCAATCAATTTGCTGAAATGCGGATTAACTATGTTTATAATATGATTCTGACATATAGTTGTCTTACATGACCCATTCTGGATGAAGCTTGTATGTGCTGACTTTTGGTGGCCATCATTTCTTTTTCTAAATGTGGCATCTTCCATTTTAATTTAGATACATAAACCTGGTACTAAAGGCTCAATAGAAAAATCACTTGAAGCTGATAATAATGAAGGCATTTGAAACTATCATACTGGACAGTAAACTAAGAGAAATGTCATTTGTAGTTAATTCTGATCACTTGTTTACTATTTCTATTTTGAGTTTTTAATACTTGATGGGGCATATCTGTAATACAGATGGGGCACAGATCTGCTGTGCAAAAGATAACCTTTCTTTACCCTTTCCTATTTTGAATTTCAAGGAGTATCTCCTGATTCTCATTTTTTAGTGAATAAATTCTGTGTTCCTTTTAGCCCCTTTACTACCATAATATGATATATAGGAGTCAATCATATCTAAAACAATTAACTTAGATTTTCTGGGAAGCTTCCAACTTCAAGATAAAAAAAATCTGTGATTTTAATGAAACTTTGCAAAATGAATTTTCTTTGTCAGACTTTTTAATGCATGCATTACAATTTGTAGCTTAAAAAAGATGGTTACACCCTGGGCAAGTCACTTAACCTCAATTGCCTCAGCAAAAAAAGAAAAAAAAAAAAAGATGGTTACGAGGCAGCTAGGTGGTGCAGTGGATAGAGCACCAGCTCTGAAGTCAGGAGGATCTGAGTTCAAATTCGACCTCAGACACTTAACACATCCTAGCTGTGTGACCTTAACCCCAATTGCCTTAGTAAAAAAAAAAAAAAAAAATGTAATTGGGAAATATTTAAATAATATAATAAAATAATCAATAAAATATCACATTTTAAAACTTAAGTTATTATGTGGCCTAGAGGTATCTTACATACAGATCACTGACCTCTATATTTGGATCTGATGACACTACTTTAAAAAAAGTCTTAGTACATGTTCTTCATGAAGCATTCTCTGATACTCTGCATTTGGTAAAAGCCTACCTCATGTGTTTTTCACACATGTGAATATATGTCTCAATGTCTCAATATAGTTGAGACAATTTAGCCATAGTGAAATGGGAGCTGGCTTTGAAACTAGGAAGATTTATGGTTGTGTGATTGATCCTGGACAAGAAGCCTAATCTTGTAGTGCCTCAGGCAATATTCTAAGAACTCAAATAAATCTACAATGGTAGAAGGAGTTTTCTCACTAGGAGTATCTACAACAATGAAATCACAGCTTCATACTTCCCAGTGGAAGAGGGGAAGAAGAATGGGAATGGGAAAGGGAAGGGAAGGTTTTGTCTAGTCATTTTAAAACTTTGATCTAGTTTGGTGCTGATTTCTGACCTTTGCTCCAATGAGATGAATCTGACCCAACATAGCCAGCTAATTCCAAAATGACTCCCACCTGTTTAACCAGTCATTTCCTGTCTGTTAAAATATTATCAGTTTTTTTTTTTTATCATTTACCAAATCTAGCACCTTCTCACTCCTTCCTAGAAAAATGGATAGGCAGAAAACTTCTGAATAGTCATAGACCCATGTCTTTTTTAGGACATATTTATTATCCTTTGCTATGGCTGTCTTCATATTGAAATCACCAAGCATCAATGTATATATTGATGTGATTTATAGGATCTTAAGTTCTTCATGGACTTTTCATTCTTATTTCTACAATTTCCTATAAAAACTACAGTCATTTGCGTGTTATTCTTTATGCTTAGGCTTATCATAAATCACGTTGCGACTTTACCAACTTTACCAGCATCTCTAGTTGCCCCCTCCAAAGGCCATCCATCCACCATCCTAAATTTAGCTGCAACTTTATATATATATGGATTTCATTTATAATTAGAATGTCCACATGGATGTAATTATTTTTCTTCAATATTACACATTACTGGTCAATAGGCAACTTTTGTGACATCATCCTTTACTTCTACATAATTCTTCTTTGTTAATATATAGCAATCTACACCACCCACTATACAGCTCTCCTTTGCCCAAGCAGTGACTCAAATGGATTACTTGACCTTTAACTTTATTTCTACTGTTATTCCATAAATCATCACCATACAACATTAAGATATGGAAGAATCAAATATGGAGCTACCTAAAGGATAATCTAAACAACTGGGAAAACTCACAATTAATAATAGTATCAAGAAAATGCAGTTATATTTTTAAAATTTTTATGTGAACAATTTGAGGACTTGCTTTTTAAAACTATGAGGAAACGGGTTTTTGGAAAAAATTTTCTAAAACATACTCATCTCTCCAGGCATTTGACTGATTGAAACAAGATCCAACTGTGTGATCCAATTATATTTATTGATTACCACCTCCCCCCAAAAAAAATTCAGTAAAGCAAAATAAGGCTTTAAAGGTGTTTTTCCAACAAGGTGTCTTATGTTTATAACAAGACTTTATTCAACAATCCTCCAATTATCAGTGCCAAGTACTATATAAAATGGGAGGAGGGAAGGCATATACTTACTTTTGTCATGGAGAATGGCCAGTGCAGAAGCTAAATGGCAATGTTGAGGCTGGAGTTTTCCAGATGCTCCTATTTACAGATGTTGCTGTGCTGACTACATAAAGCCCAGAAGTGTTAGAGGGTTTCCACCCTTCCCATATCCCCGCATGAAAGGCAGAATGGCAGTGTGGAAAGAAAAATGTCTTTAAACAGAGGATCTGAGTTGAAATCCAAGCTCTGCCACTTAATAATAATAATAATTTACAGATTTACAAAGTATTTTACATATATATACACACATGTATATATGTATGTAGTTGACATATGTCTATACACACCTCCATATACATCTACTTCTACATCTAAGTATATTACTTTACATATATCACTTACATTTGTGATCCAGGTAAATCACTTAATTTCTCTGGGTCTTAGTTTCCTCATCTATAAAATGAGTGATGTGGACCAGATGACATTGAGGGCCTTTTCCAGGTCTAAATTTATGATCCTAAATTCATGACAATGACAATGAGATTAGTCTAATATTTATTAGTACATATACTCTGAACAGGGAAATGAATAGAAGGACATAAAATGGAATAAATGGAAGAGCCATTTAGGAAGCTCCAGTGTTTTCAATTATGCCCAGCTGTTCTCTTTTCAGTTCATCTTTTCAGTACATACTCTTCTGGTGTTAGTATAGAGCTGAGAAATTTGGTATCCCAAAATCTTTAAAATATCAAAACTGCAACTGACCCAAAGAGCAATTAAGAGGTACAAAAGGACATAATCAACCTATAGTAGTATATCACCAAGAGACTTGCATGCAAGAGAGATTCATACATTTTTTTACTGAAAAATTAGGAAGGCTGGTTTTGTATTGAGGCAGAGAGATAGGAGGTTGATGGTTGTAGTGCTTCATTGGTTCCCACAGAATGTGAAAATACTTGGGAAAGTCTTTCAACATGATGAACAGACCTTTGCTTTGAAAAGATGACAAAGCATAGATAAGATAAGCTTGTATACCTAGGGAAGTATAACCGCATTCATAAGATCGAACCAAAATAGTGAAACATATCTTTCATAAATGAAAATAAGCCTTTTTTGAAGGCTTAAATTTTCATCTCCTATATAACAAATTTCATCATTTAAATTCAGTTGGTCTAGTATTTAATAAGTGCTTATTTTGTGTCAGAAATTATGCTAACACTGTATATAGGATACTGTGCCAAGTGCAGGGTATGCAAGGATCTTGTAATCTAATTATGGAAACTAGTATGGGCCCTGAATATCTATCACAAATTTCAAGCCTTTACCAGCATTTAAGAGATTGAGAGGTAAGGTGTCAGATGAGGGTCTAACAGCACTCTCTTAGTTCAGGGTCTATATTGGAGTGAAGCATGGCATTCATTTACAAGTCATTGAACAGTAAATAAATGGAAGGGTTTTTTTTTAACCTTAACAGAGCAAGGACATCGATTTTTAACTCAAACCACATGGGGAGAAATATAAGTCAGAAGCACTGAATGTACCTCTGGAAATGGAAATTTTCTTTACTATTTATAAGCTCAGTCACAAAGCTTTTATATTTTTTGGTTCTATAAAGAAAACCTTTTAAATGTTTTGTGTTTTGTTAACATGAATACTTGTAGGAAATCTAAGGAGAGCAAAATGAGCCAAATACCAAAGTTTCCAGGCTGGATTCCTCAGATTGGGGCATAAACTGGGAAATTTTCAAAATAAGTCAGATGTTGAAGTTTTTAGGGTTTTCCTGGATGGGAGGTCTGAATACAAAATCAATGGTAAAGAGTCCTCAGCAATTTATAGTTTTGGAGTGTTGCCCTAGGTACTAAAAATTAAATTACTTTCCTGTGGTCACATTATCAAGATAGTGAATAATAGAACCTGAATCCCAGTCTGCCTAACTAATAATGCTGGCTATCTTCCTACTGTTATTCTGTCTCTACTTCTAGAATACTTAATATAAGAACACTATCCAGAAGGGTTGGGGAAAAAAAAGACAAAGTACAGATTGATAGATTCTATGTTACACAGCAGACAACTCAATTCAAACTTAACTAAGAAAAAAACTTAGAAACTTCAAACTTTGAAGTCAAAGAACAAATATTTTAGGCAAGAGATCCTTCAGAAAATCATGCCAAATCACTCAAGATAACTTCTTGTTTATGAAAAATGAAATAAGTGATTGGAATATGATCTTCATAGGAATTAAGTAGATCCAAATTTTCACACCAAAATAATATATCCTACAAAACTGAGTCTAATCAGTAATGGGGGGGGGGGGAATGGACTTTTATCAAAAGGGAAGAACTTGAGTTATTTCTTCAAAAGAACTCAGAGGTAAACAGGGTATTTGACATATAAACATATCAAACAAAAGAAATAGAGAAAAAGTAAATAAGAACAGTTAAGTAAAAGTTTAGCAAGCAAGTAAATCAATATTTTTGTGCTTCTAGAGCTAGATATGCCCACCTTAAGAAATAAAAACTCCCACTATCTGAGCAAGACGAGAGCACTAATGAGCAAAAGGATGGTAGGAAAGAGAGAGCAAAAGAGGTGAAGAGTTTAAGCCTAGAGGAAGAAATAAATATATATTCCCTCATTAATCAATCCTATGGTGGGATGAAGGTGAGAGATATTAGGGAAGCACTTTCTTGCCTAGAATTGGCTTGAAAAGGAGAATAAGCATTTTTTTGGTCTCTCCTCAATAAGATAGGAGGTGAGATTTAGTAGAACAGGGAAAGAGTAAGGAATTGAGGGTAGGGATTAGAGGAATTAAGAAGGAATTTGATCATATCCATGGAGAATGCTCTGGGGACATCCCTGCAGGTTTTGCAAAGGGGATGTGTGTGTGTGTGTGTTTGTATTTGGTTTCATTGGGAAAGAATGATTCAAAGGTAGCCAAATGTATGGGGTTTGGGTTGGACAGACAGTGAACAAAATGGCATGGATTAGGAAAAGATGCTCAACTATACAAGATACAGTATTTTCCACCAGGGCACACTGCCTCTTCTGTGAATGATTTATGTCTAGGATTGAAGACTGTCAGACCCTTAAAAAGAGAGAAATGAGGAAAGGTGTGGGTGATATCCAAAACTATACTCACAGTCTTGGAGGTTAGAGAAAAGAGCAAGCTTTTATCTTGCAGAAACCCTATGTGGTATGAAGGAACAAAGCACCTGAATGAGAAATTATATGCCTAACTGGTCTAGAAGGCAAAAGAAATAAAGGGGATGAATTAACTCTTCTGAGAAAAGGAAGCCATAACTGAATATTACTAAAACTAAGAAAGTGGGAATACTTGGAGTAGGGAAGATTGCTTTGTTTTGTTTGTTTTTAATCTTATCTGTACTGGGGAGAGGAAAGATAACTGCAATTAACTCAAGAACTTTGGGCCATAGCAGGTTAATAAGGTTGTTGGGGATGGAAGGAAAGAGAAAGGACAGAGAAACTCTGTGGCAAAGTATTAAAAGCAGTCAGAGCAACTTTACCTGACTTAAGGTAGGGGGCAAGAAGGGGGTCGATGTTAAAAAATGAGGATTAAAAACACAAATTTAACAGCTATTACCACTTCATATGTGAATGCATTAATTCCCCAATAAGATGAAAGGGAATTGCAGGATGAATAAGAAAACAAAGTCTAACAATTTACTGTATCAAAAACACTTAAAGCAAATGATACAAAGACATTAAAAATGAGAGATCAGACTAAAAGTTATAATGCTTCAGGCAATTCCCGAAAGTATTAGTTGCAATCAAGATTTTAGAAAAAGGAAACAACAAAAATTGACAAAGTCAAGAGAGACAAACTAGAAAACTTCATTAGGCTTAAAGACATCATAGTCAATGAAACAATATCGTTCTTAAATATGCATCAACTTATATGAACAAGTTAATAAAAAAACTTATGAAACTACAACATTGACAGTAACATATTTATAAGAAACCTTAATAGTCTTCCATAGCCAAATACATTTAACTGAAAGATTAAAAAGGAAAACGGCTAAACAGAATTTGGAAAAACTGCCTCTCTGAAATTATATTTCTATGTCAACTTCTGATTGCGAATATTAGAAAATTCTGACTGTGAATAGATTATAAGCATAGTTTTAACATCATATAGTATCTTTAAGAATTCATTATGTTCCAGGGCACAAAGAAATAAATTTTAAATTTATAAATCACAAAGCAATAAAAAAAAACAACCCCAATAATTGAAATACAGACATAAGGAAATTAAGTACTGATAATCAGAATAATAAATGTCAAAGGACAAATCATAGAAATAATAGATAACTATATTAAAGAAAATGAGTCAACATATCAGAACTGTTATCTTTGAAAACATATTTGAAAACAAATGTGAAAAAGCAGATCATGAATTTAGCAATTTTTTAAAAACATAAAATCCCACAATCCCAAAACAAACCCAAAAGAACAAGCATTTAAATTATAGAATAAACATATAAACCGATTAACTAAGGACAAAAAAAAGGTGGGGATTTTTTAGAATAATAAAATCAATTAGCCATGAAATTGATTTTTTTAAGGGGAAAGGAAAGATCAAAAAGAAAGTCACAATGAAGATGAACTCATGAGAGTTATCAATATTGCCATGTAAAATGTTTTCAAAAATACATATTTAATGAAAATAGATAATTATAACACAATTTGACAAAAACAATAAAAAGAGGATGAGATGGACAGATAGTGTCATGGAAACAAACATGAACTTGGACAGATTTCAAGATATAGTGGAGGACAGAAGGGCCTGGAGTATTGTGCTCCATAGGGTCATGAAGAGTTGCATGTGACTGAACACCACATGGTAGTTTTTTTCAAAATGTCATCTCCTACTGGTTTGTAAGCCCCTTAAGAACAGGAAGTGTCTTTTGCCTTTTTTTTTTTTTTTTGGGTATCCCCACTGTCCAACACACAAGCCTTTATGGACTAACCTCATCTCCAGAAAACAAATGAGTCTGTGGATACACTATCCTATATAGAACTGTCCCATTTATGTTATAAATGGGACTTCTAAATTTTTCAAACTTTTTTTTTTTATAGGGAATACTTCATAGAATGGAGAGGAGGAGATATAGGGAGAAATGTGAGCCAGAAAACATCAATAAACTATGTTAAGAAGAAAATAGAACACCAGATAATCAGCCAAAAAACCCCAAAAAACTAATTAGGTGATTAATAATTGCCATAAAACAGTAAAAGACAAAAGAAATACTCAAAATTTTCTTTTCTATATGGAACTGACAAAAAAATAGAAAAAGGAATTCCATTTAAAATAATAAAATGCACAAAATGTCTGAGAATTAATCTACAAACTTAAACCGACACACTCATGGTTTATATAAATGCACAACAAAACAGTTTTCACTTAAAGGATTTAAGTGGAAAAATTTGAGATTAATCTATGCCAATACAATAAAAATGATAATGCCTAAATTAATTCGTAGATTTGCTATTATACTAAACTACTCAGAAATTGCTCTAAAGAACTAGGCAGAAGAAAAATAAAATTCATTTAGAAGAACAAAAAGATTAAGAATTTCAAAGGAATAAGGGGAAAATGGGAATGAAGTGGGGCTAGCTAGCATTACCAGATCTCAAACTATATTATAAAGCAGTATCTATTAAAATAATTTGATCTTATTTGTCATATTTTTAAAAAATCAATCATGAGGGCATAGAGTTAGAAGGGACATTAGAGGTCATCTAGTTACGTAACTTGATCAAAGTCACTAAGCAGCAGCAGAGGCAGAATCTGAACTCAGATCCGGGGCTCATGGAATAAATTAGATGTCTACTAAACTCTTAAAAACCTGATCTGGTGGTTGATCGTTGCATGGAGAGCAAGGTCTGGACCGTCGAAAGCTATCCCAGCCTACTTGTAGCCAGAAAACCTCGGTCAAAGCCATCTGGCTTCTAAGTATTAATTTCTGTGAAGTATTTCACTAGTTGGTAGCCGTCTCCAGGATCAGGATCCCAATCCCAATCCAAGACTAATCCAAACCCCGGGGCTTCAAAGCCTCCTGGGCGGTAGAAAGAGCAGAGGCCCCAGAGGGAAGAAGCGGGTATCACGTGCCGGGCGGATAAGCAGGGCCAGGCCCGTTTGGCGTCGGAAAAACCCCCTCAAATTTGCCCGAAAATAAAAGACAAGTCGGAACTTCGGGGACAATTGATTACATAACCCGGGGACGTGCGGACAACCAAGTCCGCGAGTGTCTCACTATTTCATTCCCCCGGGGATGGGGGAGCCCAGCCGAGGCGGGGCTGAGAAGCTGGAGACGACTCTCCGGGGTGATCCTGAGAAATCGGCCCCGCCCCCGCCGTGCCTAGCGTGTCTGGCCTTCCCTGCAAAACCGCCGGCGAAGCGCTGGGGCTGCCGGAACTCCGCCCCCTCCCGGAGCTCCTCCCCTTCCTTCGGTTCCCTCCCGCCACACGCTGACGCACTTGTGACGCCTGGGATATAATTGTGATCAGCAGACGCCGCTCCCATTGCTCACTTCCGCTTCCTTCGAGCGCGGAGCTTCGTGCCTCCCGGCTTTCTCACCGCGGCGGCAGCTGGTGAAGATGTTAGGCCCTTTTAAGAAGAACGCCGTCATCGGCCTCAACCTGTACTGTGGGGGAGCCGGCTTGGGCGCCGGCAGCGGCGCCGGTGCTTCCCCGTCCGGCGGGCGCCTGCTGGCTTCTGGTAAAGGAACGACTGTGGAAAATTCGCCGCCGCGGCGGGACGGAGGGGAAGTGGAAGCGGGCACCACAACTACGGCAGCGGCGGCGGTAGGGTTAATTGGCGGAAGCGGCGGCGCGAATCCCCCCAACCCCGTGGTGCCGGGTGTCCGGGGGGTCGCGCGGCCTGCGCCCATTGGCGCGGAAGCTTCCGACGTCAGCGCCCCGCCGAGACCGGTCTTCTTCGCACCGGGCCGCCGCTGTTCTATCCCCGCCGAGGTGGCCGACGGGGCCGTGGACGCCGTTCTGTCCCCCGAGGACGAGCTGGACGGTTACGAGCCCGAGCCCCCCGGGAAGCGGCCCGCTCGCTTGTCGGTGCTGGCCCTGACTAGAGAGGGCGGGGACACATCGAGCAGCGCCCACGGCTCCCTGCCCTCGACGCCGCCCCCGGCCGAGGAGGAGGAAGAGGATGAATTGTACGGGCAATCCTTGGAGTTGATCACCCGGTACCTCCGCGAACAGGCGGTCGGCATCAAGGACGCCAAACCCCTGCGCAGCGGAAAGGCTCTGGAGACTCTTCGGCGCGTGGGAGATGGCGTCCAGAGGAACCACGAGACGGCTTTCCAAGGTGGGTGGTCTCGCTCGGTGGTCTTGAGCTCCCCACCGGGGCTGAAGCCCCGCTCTGGGCATGCGCAGCCGCTTTGTGCTCGAAGACATGGCGACGCTGCTAGCTGGTGCCCGGGTGTGGGGGTGTGGGGGTGGGGAGGAAGCCCATGGGGGGGTGCCAAGGGAGGTATGGAAGGGGGGGACCTATTATGGCCGAGGAAGGTTCCTGAAAGTGGAGGGGAGGCTGTCAATCAGAGGAGCTTTATTAAGTGCCTATTATGTGCCGGGCACTGTGCCCAGCCCCATGAAGACAAAAAAGAGGCCAAAGCCAGCCCTAGCCTTCGGGGAGCTTAAAGAGAAATTCATCAATCAATGGACGTTTCAGAAGCGCCTACTATGTGCCGGCTACTAGGCAGAAGGAGGCAGCCCTGACTCGAGTTGGTGATCTCCTGCTTTTCTTTCAGGTATGCTTCGCAAATTGGACATCAAGAACGAAGAGGACATTAAGGCCGTGTCTCGAGTGGTAACTCATGTGTTCAGTGACGGAGTGACGAATTGGGGCAGGATTGTGACTCTAATTTCTTTCGGTGCCTTTGTGGCAAAGCACTTAAAGAGCATAAACCAGGAAAGTTGCATAGATCCGCTAGCAGAAAGCATAACAGATGTCCTGGTCAAATCGAAAAGAGATTGGCTGCTTAAGCAGAAGGGCTGGGTAAGTCAGAAGCAAAGGGGCAATTGGAGAATTAGAGGGGAGGGTTGGGAAGGTAACAGCCCCCTGGCAGTCTCCCAATATATGTAGTATATGATTCTTTGATAGGAACCTAACTGGTGAGGCTCTTTCACTGTCACGGTCATCCTCTTGGAGAATCATGTTCCCAGGCAGTGGGAGTACACTTCAGAATTTGTTTTTATTTTCCCTTTTTCTTTTCTAGGAGGGGTTTGTGGAATTCTTTCATGTAGAGGACCTAGAAGGTGGCATCAGAAATGTGCTGCTCGCCTTTGCCGGTGTTGCTGGAGTAGGAGCTGGTTTGGCATATCTAATAAGATAGCCTTGTAAGTGCAATAAATGACTTGTAACCAACTCCAGGCACCAAAACTGCACACTTCTGCTGTGAAATTAAAAGTATTTATGAAGCTGGACATCAAGCTACCCAGGCTAGAACATCCAAGAATCCTTCTAGAGTACTGAGTACTAGCAGGAAAAGGAAGTGATATTCTACCGTTTTGTTTGGTAGAGGCAAAAGGGGACTTGGATAAGAATAAATACTAGTGGAAAATGTGCCCTGCTTCCGAGAAGAACAGCCGTCTGAAAGAAGCAAGAATTGTCTGTCTTGGCAATAATAGGCAGATCTTTGGGGAAGACCAGGAAGAGATTTAGTGATAGGGTTGAGAGAACTTTGTAACTGGTCAGTAGGCTTCCTTGTCATAGAACGGAATTAGAAATCTCCTTTCAGTAGTTTTACAGGATTTAAAAAAAAAGCACTAATAATGCCATGGGCTCAAGTTCTGCCTCCTATAACTATGACTGGGATATTCTTTTTAAAGTATCACAGTGAAAGTGGTGTAGCTCAAAATGTGACAAATTCCAAATGTATCCAGAAAGACCAGATCTTTTTTTGGGGAGGGAGGGCATGGTTTGAGTGATTTCAAGTTTATTACTCTTGGTAATACTTAAGGATGTTAATACAGCTGTTGTAGCAACAAGAACTTTTTAAAGCCTTCCTCTCAAAAAAACAACAACAACAAAAAACTTGTAAATGTGTTTATATCTGTAAAAATTGTATATATTTTTACAGAAATTTATCTTTGAAATGTTATGAGGAGAGATTCTGTATTTCGGGTTTTTTCCATATCTTTTGAAATTTGTAATTTGTTTGGGCAAGTAATTGGAACCTTTGTCTTCTCTATGTAACATTTCTGATCTTAACTAGTCAAATATTTTTGGTATTCAAAACCAACTTGTGATGTATTTAAAGACCACAGTTATGAATCAATTTTTAAAACTACCTTTCTGTTATTTTCCTTGTAGAGAGGGCTTATTCTTTAAAGGAACCTGGAATGGGGGAGAAAAAAGTGTAGTACATGCAAAGATTGATTCGTGCAGCTTCTTGAACAATTGAGCCAAAGTAATTTTTAGAACTTTCATTGGTTTTTTGTTTTGTTTTGCTTTTGTTTTTGTTTTTAAACAAATAGTGGCTTTTGTAATCATGCCATCATGCACGTCCATTCAGTTTGAGATTTCCAGTTTTTTGAGTCATTTCCATCTGACTCTTCCGTGTTATTAATACAACTTAGTTTATGGACATGGTTTTTATTTTCCAGAACTTTCTCACACTTTTCACCTTTTCTAAATTTCTATAGCAGAAATTGTATAGGACTTCATCCATTCACCTGAGGCAAACCTGACTTTTATTTGCTTAAATAAACTGCAAGTAAATGTAAAGAAAAATTAATCTAACCATGGTGCTATTATTAGGCTTGCTTGTCAAATACAGGCTGAGGCCTAGTGGGTCAATAAAACAAACGTTTATATATTCACATTTTAGTACTGCAATGATTCCCAAACTCTGCCAAAGACACTCAGCTTTGGCTTCTGTCTGAATAGCAGATTTGCTTTCCATCTTTCTACCAAGTTACTCTTTTCAGATTTGCTTCCTTTTTTGCTCCAGCCCTTCTGTAGATAACTATGGGACCAATCCATGTTACTCTTTCTGCTCCTTTCAGGAGATGGCCCTGTGTGACCTTAGATGGTCCCTGCAACCCAGTCCTTTCTCCAGTAATGAACCTTCTTGTCTCCCAGTATTCAAAAGGTAGTGGACTTGGTGTCTATGTCAGCAGGGATGGGAATGTCTGGGACTGGTGCCCTTTTTGGTTAGCTTTGCTAAGCTTATGTTTTGATTTAATTATTTTTTCCCCTCTCAAAGTCCCCTTACTGTTGGGGCTTTTCAGAGAAGGAAAAAAGGTCTTGCTGTGGTTTCTTCTACAAATGACCTTTTGAGTGGAGGGAAAGAAGATGTCTTTGAAATATTTTAGAAGGAGATTGACTGAATCATTTTGTCACCTTTCTGTATTGTTTTCCACTGGGAGACTTAAACCTTTAAATGTGGTGTCATGTAGAAGTGTTTAACCTCAAAGAGCTACTTAACAGTTATTTGGCCCATCTGAAAATAACACTTTGTGGTGGAGCTGGCTTAATCCGAAAACTGCTGTGCTGTTTGAATTTATCTAGACCTTTAGTCTGTGGACTTTGTTATAGATAAAATAAGCATAAATCAAGTTTGACTAAGAATGTAATAGGGAAGAATGGCCTTGCCTGCTCATCTCTTAAGCCATAAGGTCTAATGCTGGAGCTGTTTTTCACCTAGATGTGTTTCTCATTCTTAATCATAATCCCAGTTATTTATATCATGCTTATTGGAGGAACTAAAAGCACTTTATATAGTTTTTATAGCTTCAAAATCCATATAAAAGGGGCAGGTGGAGTGCATCAGAAAGAAATTGCCTCCTGGATCATAAAGGGATTCTGTTGATAGAGTAAGACCTCAGATCATAAAATTGTGATGTGGGATGGGAAATGTTTAAGTATGGGGAGGGAAAGGGAGATAAGTACTCCTGAGGAAGTGTAGGGAGAAGTAAAGAACCTCAATGCATTAAAGGGCTGGCTGCTATTACATAATTGAGGCCAGTTCTGGAATGAAAAGGGAAGAGGCTGTTGAAAGGATGCTCAGAGGAATCTAATGCTTCACTCAGGGAAAACTATTGAAATCCCTGGTCTAGGATTCCCTATAAATCCTGTTTATCTGGGGAGTGTGTGCCCTGCCTTTGGTTAGGTATAAATGTTCCTCTTGAAGAGGTGAGCCAGGGAGGGTTAGGACCAACTGCAGAATACATGGTTGTAAAATCTAGTTTGTTTTCTTAACTTCCTGTTTTTTTCTGAGAAGAGAATAATAAATCTTTTATTTAAATTCAAGGTGTGTGGGTCATCTCTAAGGTTCAACTTTGTACCCTGCTCCCATTGCCTGCCTTCCTCTTCCTCAGGTAGCTGAGCAAATGAAAAGATCCCATAAATCTTGTCTTGTACATCTATCTGCTCATAACTTCAGTTCTTAGATATTTACATTGTTGAGCCAATCCTTTACCTTGTTGGAAAGAAATCCTATTTGTTTCATTGTGCTGTATATTTGGAATCAGGCTCTGACTTAGAGCCATGTTTTATCATGTGTGACCTTGAGCAAAGTCATTGGGCCTCAGTTTTATTATCTGTAAAATGAGAGGCCTCTGGTTCCTTAAGGTCTACAGTCCTCTGATTGGAAGTGAGATGATATAGGATTTGCAGTCCTTAAATACTGTAATTTGAGGTGAATTGACTTGCCCCGTGTTTGAGGCAGGGATTTTCATTTACATCCTTTTGACCCTTTATTATTCCAGTACCTAGCTGCCCCCCCCCAAAAAAAAAAGTAATGTTTCTCTCCTTTTCCAATTGTATGTTGTATGTATCATTTGAGGTCAAGGGGGAGGAGTGACTTGAAATTCTAACCCAGCTAGTTTGTGATGAGATTGTCATGTTTTCTCTTGCACTCCAAAATGGAGAGTGAATCTGTTTGATGTTCCTTCATCTTGCTTTTAATTTTCTGCTACCTCAGTGCCATGGCTGAATCACTATGGAAATGTGCAAATGTGTTTTGCATATTGGTTTTAAGCCCCGGGCATCAAAAAGTAATAGAAAAAAAAAGGCTGCTTTAATCATAAGCCTCATTCTCTTTCTTTGGAGGAGGATATATGGGGATTATAAAATTTAAAAAAATTTTTATTACAAGCAGTGGCTCCAAGAGGAGAGGCAGGCATTTGGGGGAAATTGAAGCGATGTAAAAAAATAAAAACTTTAAAAGTTTAAAATACATAAATTCCCGACTCCCTGTCTTTCTCCTCCCAGAGAGCCATTACTTTATTACAAAGTTGGGGTTTTTTTTCCAAACAGTACTTAAAATCTTTTGTTGTAGTATTTCCATAATATATATACACACACACACACACAAAATTCAACCTAAAGCATCTGAAGTCATTATCTCCATCCCTGCCATTTCCTGAACTCCAGACTTGTATTTTTTATTTGTCTTCTGGATATCATTTAGACATTTTTTATTATGTCCTAAAATGATTCTTTTAGCCCCAAAACCTGCTCCATCGAAGATAACTAGTATTTTCATCCTTTAAAACACAGTTGGCAGCCAACCCCTCAGTGCAAATGTCTATTTCTCCTTCCCTACCATCATCCTGGCCCGTCTGAGAGGCGAATCTGACTTTAGCAGCTCCACACATAAACATTAGTTGGTTGACTTGAATCACTCCCTGCTTGGAGCCCAATATTATCAACTGAGTCTCAATGCTTTGTTTTCTGTATTGCTCAGTGATTATAGTATTCTATAATAATAACTCAGGACTTCCACCTCAGAACACCCACTCTACAAAAGCCTTGGTTTCTTTGAAAAACCTCCAGTCAGCTTTCCTTAGCAACCCAGTGTTGTTAGAGTATTATTTCTGATGGGTCAGGATGGAGGGTGGGGATTAGAAGTCGAAGGTTAAGGCAGCCTGGGCACATTGAGGTGACACTAGCTACTGCCCTAGAAAAGGATTGATGTACTTGTGATCACCAGTGAGTGGGCAGAGCTGTTGGGGCGTCTCCAGGCAGAAACTTTTTAGTGTTTGAACTGGTCTCCAGGCAGAAACTTTTAGTGTTTGAACTCTTAATTTCATCATAGCAACAAAACAACAACAGTAGCCAGGGCTTGCAAGAGAGTTTAGATCCAAAAGAACAGGAGAGGTCCCTCCTCTTCCTCCTAGTCAATTTGGGAAAGTCCAAGTTAAGAGAAGCATCAAAACTGAAAGTAGCAGGCTGAGTGTTTGTTTGGACCAGAAATCACAAAGAAGTCACAAAAGTCAGACGTTCTTTTGGATTTAAGGATCCTGAAATGTTAGAAATTGCTGTCTGAAAATGGCGCAAATGAAGAAAAGGAGGGTGAAAAGTCCCATTTAAAGGGAGATGCACAAGGAGCAGGCCAGTTTTCAAAAACTGGGTTCTGTATACATACAAACTCCCATGGCCACAAGCCCAAATAAGCAAGAAGCTTCTTCCGGCTTTCCTGGTGGCTAACCTTATACTTCCTTGGTGGGTGTGGTTAAAAGACTCCACAGAGTAAATGTCAGTGTTCTCTCACCCCTCCTGGATAGGCAAGTAGAACAGGAACACCTAACTTGCATGTGTGGAAGACACTGAAATGCTAAGGCTGAACTGGTGTTTCCCAGCACTTTGCATGTTACCTGTAATTTTGGTTTTTCTCTTCTCAAGCATTGCTGACAAAAGCTCTTGATATTTTACCTCCTTTTCCCCCTAAACCATTCTGAGTCAGAACCCTACTACTTGGGGATGGCTTTCAATTCCATGAATAATCTATTAAGCATATTGGGGGAAGGAGGAGGAAGAACAAGTTTCTGACTAAACTGGCAAACCTACAGCCTAAAGGAAATTTTTTTTTTTTAATTTTTAAATTTTTTGGGGTGGATTCTCTCTTATCTGTTCTGGGGGTGTGGCAGGGTGGGGGTAGGTGGAGATTGCATTCTGTGTGTGTGTGGGGGGAAATTAGCTTTTTTAATTTATATAGGGATAATGGAGTTCCCACTGAGGGAATAGAGAAGAAAGAACTGTCTATTAGAGGTAGTGTGATATAGTAGAAAAATGTTAGATGTCAGCAGAGACCTAAATTCAAATATTTTATCACTAGGAGTATCTAGAAGTATGAACAAGAAACTAAATTTCCAAAGGGAAGGATAGGAAGGAATAATTTACAGAGCACCTATTGTGTGCCAAGCACTGCCGCTGGCTGTACAGATTTTGATCTGATTAAAATAATCTGGACTCCCGGTGCCTCATCTGAAAAATGAGCCACTGAATATTAAGGGGTCCCTAGCCCACTGGGTGGATCTTCGATGACAGATTTATGGGAGGACCTGGACAAAACAGCACAGAATGAGAAGGTGCCAGTGGCCTTCATAGCTACACCTTGGAGGGAATACATCAATATGGGATCATAGGTACATTAAAGGATAAACAATACCTGTAGTATTTACCTCACAGGGTAGTTGTGAGAAAAAAAAAATGGGATAATCTTTAGAGGACTTTGTAAAACTTAAATATGTGAATGTTATAGCAAGGTGACACAGTGCCTGGAACACGTAGTAGGTATTTCATTGATGGGGGTGGGGGGGTGTATACGTAGCATTCCCCTGATAGAAGGTTAGATCTAAAACTAATTTTTGTCATTGTGCCCTCAGAACTAGACAACTAGGTGGCAGAGAGGGTAGTTTAAATCCAACCTCGGAGACTCTCAGCTGTGTGACCCTGGACAAGTCACTTAATCCTATTTGTCTCAGTTTTCTCATCTGTCAAATGAGCTGGAGAAGGGAATGGCAAAGCACTGTAGTATCTCTGTCAGGGAAATTCCAAATAGGGTCATAAGGAGTTGGATACAACTAAACAAATATTTTATCCATTCTCATTACTCCCCACTCTTCACTCCCTTATCCTTTAAGGACAAACAACAAGTAAATGAGTGGAAGAATTTTCCTACAGGTCAGAGAACTGGACAGGTTGCCTCATTAATTTTCACTTTCATTGAAAACCTTAGAAATAATTGGAGTCATTGGCTACCTCTCTGAAGGTATTTTGGGTGCCTTCTAAAATGACCTCCCTCACTCCCAAACAAGGTGGTTAGTGCCTTCCTTCTGTCCTCCCCCATCATATTTTATATTCATTTAATTATATAAATATTGTATCCCCCACACAATAAGAATGTAAACTAGAGGGCTCCAATTCTTTTCCTTTTTTTCCTTTAGACCCCTGCCGCTTACATAGTAACCCAGCATATAGTAGGCATTTAATACATGATTGTCGGGTGATACCAGAAATCCCTTCTGAGAACATTCTCTTCCTTGCCCTCTGGGTCTTCCTCTTCTTTTCTCAGTCTCCTTTGTTGAGTCATCATTCTGTACCTGTCCACTCAGTGGGAACAGGCCCTAAAATTCCAACTTGAGCACTTTTTCCCCAGTCTGTGATCTCACTGTCTCCCTTGAGATCAGTTGTTAATATGCAGATAACTCCCAAATCTGTATACATCACATTCATTTTTGTCCAATCCCCTCATTACTAGCAGCACTTTCACCTGGCTGAGCCATTGGATCTCAAACTCAATTTTTCCCCCTACCACCAAGTTGTTTGTTTTTTTAAATTAATTTATTTTACGACCAAGTTTTTACTTTTATTTTCCACCGTCTGTTCAGGGCACTGCTGTCCTTCCAGTCTCTGCAACTTCAAGGATCATCCTTGATACTTCCCCCCTCTCTCACTCCTGTATATAATCAGTCATATTGATTCTTCCTCATCTCGCATCTGTCTCTCTAGTCACACAGGGACTCTGCCCCAGTTCCAGCCCTCATCACCTCATACCTAGAATATTGCAACAGCCCCTAACTGGTGTCCCTGCTTTGTTTCTCCCTTCTCAAATCCACTGTTGGTAGTGGTCTACTGATATTCTGAAAATACAGATCTGACCCTGTCACCCCCTACTCATAAAGCTTCCTATTGTTTCTAAGATAATATGCAACATTCTCAGTTTCTAAAATAATATGCAACATTCTCAGTCTGGCATTTAAAACCTTTCACAATCTGGTCTCTGCAAATCTTACCAGTCTTAATCATAGGAATTACTCCCCTTCACATACACTGTTCCTATCAAACTAGCTTATTGGCTATATTCTAAGTATAATAGTCTGTCTTCCGCCTGGGATCCCAGCATCTGGGAGGTACTCCACTCTCTCTCTTTTAGAATCCCTGGATTCCTTCAGAGCACAGCTCAAGTATCCTCTCCCACACAAAACCTTTTCTGGTTCTACCAGTTAGCATTATTTTCATTTTTTAAGTTACTTTTCACTTATTGTCTATCTACATGCTTTGTCTCTTACCCCATCTCAGAAGAATATGAATCCCTTGAGGACAGGTTCTCCTACTAAGTGCATGTAGGCAGAAATTGATCTTTATTTGATATGTCAAGATCATACAAGATTCCCTCATCCACTACAGAAATAACTTCATTTAACAATCTGATTATCACTGTCAGGCCAGGCAGAAACACAGAGAGACATACTCACAAAAGTTGTCTTGTACAGAGTTGAGTTGAAAAAAAGATTTCCTAAAGATGGCAATGTTTTCCAAATGTTCCTTTTTGCTCGAGGCATCGGGGTGCTCTGATTTTATCAAACCCTGAATCCACAGCCATTGGAAATATCTGCCTGACAATCCACTCTGTCAGGAGCCAGTGAGCATCTACTATGTGCCAGATACTGCCATGGGTGGTAGGACTATAATTATAATAAATGAAACAATCCCTTCTTGCAAAAAGCTCACATTTTCACAGGGGAAACAGTATGTATATAATTTATGAATCACAACTATAAAATACAAAAATAGAGAGTGCACAAATACAGGGTAGCTTGAGAGGGATAGAATTAACAGCTGAAAGGATCAGGAAAGGCTTTGTACTTCCTAGAGGTGGTTTGAGCTTCATCATGAAGGTAGAAAAGTTTTTAATATCGTGGCGGTGCATCCCAGATCTCAGAATCAGCTAGGGCAAAGGCACAAGGACAGAAGATGGGGGAAGAGAAACTTAAAGGTCGGTTTGGCTGGCTTGCACAGCAAGCAAGGGGAAGTAACATAAGGCTGTGAGGATAAATCAGGGCAAGGTTGTGAAGAACTATATCCCTAAACAAAGGAAGCTAACAAAGGAAGTCACTGGAATTTACTCAATAGGAGAGTGACATGGTCAGATTTGTACTTAAGAAAATTCACTTTTTGGATGGACTGAAATTGGGGAGAGGCTAGAGTCAGGAAGAGCAATTAAGAGGCCTTTGCAATAACCTTGGTGACAGGTAACAAGGACCTGGACTAAGGGGATAGTTATGTGAATAGATAGAAGGGGTTGGATGCGAAAGATGTTGTAAAGGTTGAAATGGTAAGATTTAGCAATTGATTGTATATATAGGGAGAGGGAGAAGGAAGTCAGGGTTAATGCCAGGGTTACAAACCTTGGAAAAAACTGGTGCCTTTTCAGAAATAGAAGTTTAGAAGAGGGATGGATTTGGAGAGGAAAAATCAGTTGTTTCAGAACATTGAGTTTGAGATGTTGAAATGTCATCCAACAGCCAATTGGTGATGCAAGACTGAAGCTCAGGAGAGAGACTAAAGCTGGATATGTACATATGTAAGCTGTAAAAGATGATAATTAGCTCAGGGGAGCTGCTGAGGTCACTCAGAGAAAGAAGAGTGGGGACCTAGACAAGAGTCTTGGGGAATTCACTCATAGTTAAGTGGTACTTGGCCTGGATGATAAACCAGCAAACAAAACTGAGGAAGGGTAGATACATAGGAAGTAGAATCAGGGAAAGTGTTCAGTAGGAGAGGGTAATGCAGCAGATAGTTTGAAAAGAATGAGGCTTTAAAAAAAAATCAGATTTAGTAAAATAAGACATTGGGATCTTTGGAAAGAGCAGTTTGAGTGATAAAGTCTGACACCAACTTGGAAAGAGCAAAAGGAAAGGGAGAATGTGCAGATTTTGACATGAAGTTTGATGGATAGCTCATTGAGTTAGTATATCAATACACATATAATAGACAGACACCACAAATGGACATTAATCTGTGTCCACAGTAGAATAGAAGAAGAGCAGGCTGAATTGCATTTGAAGATTGGTATATCATTCTCATTACTCCTAAGCTTCATGACTCGAAATTCTATACTTTCAGCATTGATATTCTTCTAGTGATTTCATCTGGTTCTGGTTCATTGAACACAGGTCTTTGAAAAATCAAAATTATGAGTGGCTTAAAGCACAATAAAGAGATGTCCACATACCACATACACTACCACCGATAACTTTTGCATAAGAAGTGGTTTAAAGATATTGCAGATTTAAGGAGATGGGAAAGGAGGTGGACAAATCATATTTCAAAAGTAAATGATAACAAATAAATACCTGCCCCTTCTAGTGTGTTGTTATGCTCAAAATGTTTAAAAGAGAAGATGGGGATATGCCATTTTGGACAAAGCCCTACTGGAGAGCATCCAGTATGGGAAGGCATCCCATTGAAGTTAAGGTATGGATGAGCTGTAATATACTTAGACAGGAGTCCCCACGTCACTCAAACACCTGTCCCAGGGAAATTTTTCCTAGAAGGGATAATACTGAATGCTTTTACCAATGTGTGAAGTGAATTTTGGATCCTCTAAAGAGAACTTTCTAATACATAGATCAGACATAGAGTAAGTTGCCTTTTGAGGAAGTGACTTCCTTAGGAGAGAAGTGTTCAAGCAGGGGCTAGACAACTGCTGGGAAGGGATCTTCTAGACAGGAGCAAGTAGTATCACTGCAGAAGGATTTTTAGGAAAAGACTGACTTCATTTAATAGATTCCATGTGGTATAGACCAAGGTTTCTTAAACTTTTCTCACTTTCAATCTCTCTTCACCTGAGAAATTTTTGCATGATCCCAGGTATATAGATAAATAAAGTAAGTATACAAATCAAACATTTACTAATAATAAATTTCATGGTCCCCACATTCAGTTACGGGACTCCGTATGGGGTTGTGATCCATAGTTTTAGATGCTGGGCTATAAAGGAAAAAATATTGCATGTAGAATTAAGGACTTGGCTTGAAGCCTGTCCCTGCTGCTTACTATATGTGACCCAGAGAAAGTCACCTTCCTGTGACTCATTTTCCTCATCTTTGAAATAAGGAAGTGGGATAAGATCATCTCCCTTGGGACTCTAAATCTTATGATTTAGGAATGGGACTTAGATTGGATGGGAAGCCCATAAAGTGCCTTCCTACTCTGAGATTCTTTGTTTGCTGTACCAGAGAAGTCAACTGAATGCCTCTGTCTACCTCCACCAGCACTCACTGCCAATTCTACTTTGTAGACATCATTTAGGCTTATTACTTTCAAAGTAGAATTACCTTAGATTAGCATCTCTTAGATCTTTTTTTTATGTCATGAGCCCTTTTATCAATCTAATAAAGCCGTGGACCCCTTTTCAAAATTTTTACTCAGAAAATAAAGGATTACAAAGGAGACCAAATATATTAAAATAATTATCAGCATAACAAAAATCAAAAACATGGACCTCCAAATTAAGAACCTTTGCCATAGAAGTTATTTAGTACCTTCCCTTCATTTTACAAATGAAGAAATGGAGACCTAGAGAGAAAATGACCTAAGATCACAAAAGTGTTGTAGCCAGGACTTAATTTGACTCAAAACACAGGATTCTTTCCCTCCACAAACATCTCAGGGCCCCTTCCCCCCACCTTCCCAGCTGAGAACCTTACCTCCCATAGCTGAGCACTCTGCCTTTCCCCATCCTCCTCATCCCACATCAGTCGGGCCTCTTGCCCTATCATCTCCTTCGACCCTCTCTCACTCAGAGGGTCCTTTTCCTCCTCCACATGCCCCAGTGAGACCAATTCCATTAGGACTTCTCCAGTAGACTGGTCCCTTTATCATCCCCACTTTCTCACTAATCTTCCATTCTCCCTGTGTTACTAGATGCTTCCTGACTTCAAAGATGTCCTTATTTCCCCTGCCTTCAAAACACCCTCCCCCATCCTCCCTAGCCACCCTATCTCCTCCTTTCTTGACTAAGCTCTTTGGGAAGGTCAGCTGGCACCTCCACCCCTCATTCTCTTAATTCTCTTCAGTTTGGATCTTCAACCCCATCCAATTAAAACGGTTCTCTCCAAAGTGATCTTAGTTGCCAAATCTGATGGGTTTTTTCCTCAAAATGTTTATCCTTTTTGAGCCTTGCAGCCTTTGATACTATTCCTCACCTCTTAATGCTTTCTTCCCAGAAGATTTTCATGACACTATTCTCTCTCTTTTTTTTAATCTTTTTTTAAAATTAAAACTTTTTATTTGCAAAACATATGTATGGGTAATTCTTCAACATTGACCCTTACAATCCTCTGGTTTTTAATGCCCTTTACAGCCTGGCTTCTCTCTATTTTTCCAGTCTTCTTAGACCTTGCTCTTCACCCTGGGATCCTTGCTGGTCCCCCATATCTAGAACCGTCTCCCCTTTTGCCTTTGCCTCCTGGCGTTTCTGGCTTCCTTAAAGTCTCAACTAAAATCTCATCGTCCTTCAAGAAGTCTTTAATGCTAATGCCTTCCCTTTGACATGATCGCCCATTTACACTGTATCATGTTTGTACCTAGTTGTTTGTATTAGACTGTAAGCTTCTTGAGGGCAGGGACTGTTTTTGTCTGAGAAAGACAGCCCTTGGCACAGTGTCTGGCAGGTAGTAGGTTCTTAATAAATGCTTATTCACTTGACTCAAGGGCCATTCCCCTAGTGGATACACAATATACCCAAGTAATTAAAAGATAGGGAATAAGGGGGATAAAAGAGATCAGAATACTGGTCTGTAATATCTGAAAAGGGAATGAACACAACAGCTGACTTGATCTCTTTATCATCTCTAACCTGTCCCAGGTCAATTTAATGATTTAAAAGTGTGTGCCATGGAATGAAAAGGTCTGGCAAGCAGTCATGTGCTATCTCTTTGACCTTGCAGATTTCAAAATAGAACTGGACAGTTAGGACAAGACTGTAGATTCATAGCATCATTTTGAATTGGCAAGTTTGGTTCTTCAGGAAGTTGGTGTGCAGCAGCCCACATAGACCTCTCCCCAGCCATCTTTCCTTTTCTGCGGCCTTCCTCCCACCCAGCCTCTCCACAAAGAGAAAAATAAACCTAATTTTAACCTACAGTTTTGACTGGAGATTGTGACTCTGGCTCACTCCCTATATTCAGAGTTAAGCTATCCAGGGAAGAGCATGCTCTGTGCTATCAAACAGCTCAATAGAGTGGCTGAATCGTTGCTTTTTCCCCTTCTAAATTTCTGTGGGAGATTCAACTCCTGCTCTTCCCATCCTGGATCAAGAAACCAGTTTGCTCTGGCTGCCCAAACCTCCCCACTGGCTGCATTCTTGTCCATGAGCTCATTGTTTTGGCTTCTGTGTTTGCTCCTATCCACAGCAATGGCAAAGGGCCCAGCCAGGGCCCCCAACTAGCTGGGGCTGCATTCCTTTCAGGATTCCCCGCCCCCCAACATCCTTCCTATCCACCCACCCCATCACGTGGTTCCATGTGTTATGTATGTGTGTTTGTCATAGTTTCCCTGGGACAAGGTGTACGGGGCAAGAGGCGCTGAGAGTCCAGACTAGGAAAAGAATGTTAGGTTTTATCTAAGTCCAGACTCCTGACTGATTCCCATTTTGTTGTTATTGTTTTTTTGTTGTCGTTCGGAAATGATCATCCTCCATCCGTCTTCACCCCCCTCTCCCACCCATACATAACTCATGCTCTGTTACATAATTTGGTACACTTACAGCATGAACAAAATACATATGTAACTTCTTCAAGCTTCCTCTTCTTTCCCCTCAGCCTACAAATATATTCAGATTTCCTCCACCTCCAGTTTGTTTTTCTTTCTTGGTCTGGGAGAAGAAACCATCTTTGAAGAGACAGGTTTCATAGTTTTGGCCCTCCTGTGCCTACTCAGACTGGCAAGGGATGTTTCCCTATAGAAAGAGGTGTCATCTCTCCCTAATATTTACTTTGTTCCTGAATCTTGCAGCTCCTGGCCTATCATGAAGCCTTTGTAAAGGTTTTATTTGAGGCCCCTTCTGGAGGTTAGGCAGATCTCTTTGAAGCTTGGAAAGTGACAGGAGGAGTTTGTGTTTCAGTGATCACTAATTTAATAAAAATTCACTTATGCTGCCATTTATGTTGCAGCCAGTGAGTTTGGATGATATACCCTGATCCCACAGCTCCGAGGGGCTCTGGCTTCCCTATCCACGAACTGAGGGGGGGTGGGACTCAGAACCTAAGTTGCCTTTTCTCCATCTATCCCTCCCTAGTGTAGAGTAGATAAACAGCTGGACAGCTGGGGAAGAACAGCTGTTAGCTTCCAGCCTTTGTTAGTGCTGAGCATAGCTTGTTGATTTCCGCTCAGTCCCAAGGCTCAGGTGGGCAGAGCAGCAGATGAAGGGGTGCCGGCCTGGGCGGCAGCAGGAGACACCCTCCCCCCAGCTGCTGCTGCATGAGCTTTGGGATGACTGTTTGCTTTCAAGCAGCAAATGGTCCCCCAGCCTCATGAGGAACAGCCGGCCTGGGCTGTGGGAGGTGATGTTTCAGCTTTTCTCAGAAATCCCTGATGAGATGGAGGCCAAGAAATACCACAGACACAGAAGAGGGAAATAGCATGTTGAAATGACTTTGGTAAATAGCTGCTTTTTTGGGGGAGGGAGCTGGGAGAAACTGGCATATCCTTTCCACAGAGAAAGAACTAAGGGTCTTCCTCTCTGCCTCCCCCACTCCCAAGATCTTCAGAGATCTGAGGAGTTCAGCTTGGAAGCAGAATAAAGACACTGGGCTCTCATTAAACCACCAAGGAGATGTAAATGTTGTTGATTATCTCAGGAAGGGGCCATAGATGTGGCTAGCTAAATTGCACAGCAGCTTGAGCCCTAGGCCTGTAGTCAGGAAGAAATGAGTTCAAATTCACCCTCAGACACTTACTCGTCATGTAATCCTGGGCAGGTCATTGAAAGCTCCCTTAGTCCAGCTTCCTCCTCTGTAAAATGGAGATACCTCACAGGGTTATGAAGATAAATTTAAATAATACTTATAAAAAACCTTTGCAATTCTTAAAGGGCACTATTTATAGACGACAGTAAAGAACCAATAATTATCATAGCTCACATTTATCCAGTGCTTTATGCTTTAAAAAACACTTCCTCTACAACAATCCCACGGGACAGGTTTTGTTGTTCGGTCCTGACTGACTCTCCATGACCCCATCTGGTGTTTTCTTGGCAAAGATACAGGACTGGTTTGCCATTTCCTTCTCAGGCTTATTCTTCAGATGAAGACTTCGGGCAAACAGTGTTAAGTGACTTGTCCAGGATCACACAGATATGTCTGAAGCTGGATTTGGACTCGAGTTTTCCTGATTTCAGACACAGTGCTCTATCCACTGAGCCACCCAGCTGCTCCATGGGCAGGTAGTACAGATATTATTTTGATAGTTAGGAACTTGAGGCTCACTTGTACAGGGCAGTACTCAGAAAAGCAGGGATCTTGCTACAGATCTTATAACACATTTCAGTGTCTTACGTGAACGACTCCCTAGATTTCCTCATCTGTCAATGAACATAATATTGCATAAATTTCCTTTCTCAGAAGGCAGTTGTGAAGATCAAATGAAATAGTTGACTTAAGACAAAAAAGTAAAAAAAAACAACAACAACAACAAAAAGACAAAATGGACAAAAAAGCACCACAAAAAACATTATTAAAGTATCATTCATGGTGGTCAGATAACTTTCCTGTCACAAATTCCACAGAGACATCCGGGAAGAGCTTAGCAGGAAGTTGAGAAAACATAGAAACCAGCTCTTGACAATAAATCAGTCAGAGCTTTGGGGTTAAACTTAAGATCCTCTGTCAGACTGCAGGAGGATGACTGCACTTCCTTCTCACTCTCTTCTTAATTAACCCTCTACAATCCAGCTTCTGACCTCATCATTCCATGAAATTGTCGAATCCATTGAATGGTCTTTCCTCAAACTCCTTCCTTCTCAAATACAGGCCTTCAACACCTCAAGGCTGGCCCTTCCTCTGGTCCAACCATGCCATCCCCCTAATCAGGAAATCCCAGTGGCTTCCTGTCGCCTCCAGGATCAAATATAAAACATTCTGTTTGTATCCAAAGCCTCCATAACCCAGCCCTCCCCATATCTTTCCAGTCTTCTTACTCCTTCCTCCCTGACAAACATTTTGCTCTAGTGACACTGGCCTCCAGGCTGTCCTAGAGACTAGACACTCCAGTCCTGTAGCCTTGGGCATCCCCTGTGCCTGGAATGCTGGAATGCCTCTCTGAAATCATCCTGCTGGTCATTTCTTACAGAACAATAATATTCCATAACATTCATATACCATAATTTATTCAGATATTCTCCAATTGATGGGCATCCATTCAATTTCCAGTTTCTTGCCACTACAAAAAGGGCTGCCACAAACATTCTTGCACATGTGGGTCCCTTTCCTTCCTTTATGATTTCTTTGGGATATAAGCCCAGTAGAAACACTGCTGGGTTAAATGGTATGCACAGTTTGATAACTTTTTGAGCATAGTTCCAAATTGCTCTCCAGAATGGTTGGATCCATTCACATTTCCACCAACAATGTATTAGTGTCCCAGTTTTCCCACATCCCCTCCAATATTTATCATTATCTTTTCTGTCATCTTAGCCAATCTGCAAAGTCAATATTTTTATTGGTGACACTACCATCCTCCCATTCCTTCAGGATCATAACTTCAGAAGTTGTCCTTTACAATCTTCTTTTTCTTATCTTCTTCCCTAAAGGTCCAACAATTTAAATTTTAGTAAAACCATTCCAAAGCAGGCCCTCCTCTTTTCTCTTGTAGGTTATTGTAGCAGTCTCTTCACTGGCCTGTCCCCCTCTTCCTTCCTTTTCCAATCTGCCTGAAGGTGTGGCTCAGTGGAAGGTTCACTGGGTCTGGAGATCTGGATTCAGATTCCAGCCCTGCTACTACCTAGATGACGTCAGACAAGTAATCACTTCATTGGGCTTTATGT
This sequence comes from Myrmecobius fasciatus, assembly GCA_023553655.1. Classification (NCBI taxonomy): domain Eukaryota; kingdom Metazoa; phylum Chordata; class Mammalia; order Dasyuromorphia; family Myrmecobiidae; genus Myrmecobius; species Myrmecobius fasciatus. The sequence goes on along the minus strand of JAJPUD010008582.1, from coordinate 33,555 downwards.
TCTCATCTATGTGATTCACTTTTTACACTGCTGCTCCAACTAATCTTTTTTCTCCATATATCACTTCTTTCTGAAAAACCCTCGGTGGTTCCCTTCTGTCAATTAAATAAATAAATAATAAATGATTTCATTATTTGAGGCTTTCCGCAAGGCAGTCATTTGTCTTTCCAGCTTTATATTCCCCCCCTTTTTTCAAACCACAAGCTAGGTCATTTGTCTTTCCATCTTTTTTATATTACTCTTTTTTTTTTT
>JAJPUD010008582.1:2504-33293 GCA_023553655.1 Myrmecobius fasciatus | reverse complement strand
ACACACACACACACACACACACACGTACCTACTATGTTCCAGACATCATGCTAAGCATTTGGGATACAAAAGGAGGCAAAAGAAGGCTTTACCCCTCCAAGAGTTTAGGAGGTGACCCTAGTAACTGAGGACATGAGGAAAGAAGGTAATATCTGAGCTGAGCTTTGAAAGAAAGAAGGAATTCTAAGGTGGGGGAGCATCTCAAACATGAGGGAACACTATGTGCAGAAAAATGGAGGCAGCAAATGGCATGTCCTGCGGGAGGATCGGCAGTTAAGAAGGGGAATGGCAAGGCCAGAGGTGTGTTTTAAGAATGTCACTTTGGAAGGCAGGTGGGAGATTGATTAGAGGAGGGAGATCCATTAGGAGGAAGCTATTGTGACAATTAAGGGGAGAGGGAAGGAGGGCCTGAATCAGGGTGGTGGCCATGGTAGTGACGAAAAGGAGATGGAGATGAGAACTGTGGTTGAAGCACGATTGACACGATTTGACAAATCATTGGATGTGCGAAGGGAAGGAAAGTGAGGAAGTTATAAACTAGGGTGACGGGGAAGACAGCAGTGGATTCTGTTGAGTTTGGGAGATTTCTAGGATAGCCTGATGGAGGATTGAACGGAGGATTGCCAAGGACCTCGGTCCTGTCCACACACAAAAGAACCTCCCTTACAATAGAGCCACCAGGTCTGGAACCTCCCTTAGAATTAGAGCCACCCAGTCTGCCTGAAGACCTTCAAAGAGGGGAAATCCATTCCTCTCAAGGCCTGTCACTTTGGATAGCTCTAATTGCTAGAAAGTCATAGGAGTAACTATTCTTGAAGTCAGACTTAAAGAACCTCTCTGGAACCTTCTACTCCCTGTTTGTTTTTCCTATTTTCTGAAATCCAACAGAATAAATCTAGATAGGATAGAGGTCCAGCAGTGGTGTCAGGAGGATCTGAGTTCAAATTCTAGTTAGACACTTACTAGTATATGACCCTGGGTAAGTCACTTAACCCTGATTCATACATATACATATAAAATCCGGTTCTTCCTTTACATGCTTGAAAACAACTAACATGACTGTACCCCTTCCCCGCCTAGTCTTTTCTATAGCCTAAACCTCCCCAGGTCTTTCATACAGTCCTCAAATATCATAGATTCCAGACCCTCCACCAGCCTGGTTATTTTTTTCTGGCTATACTCCAGCTTATCAATATCCTGGTTTATATTGTGCCCATAACTGAGCATAATTCTTCAGATGATGTCTGATGAGGCAGAATACAGTGGCATAATATTACCTCCCTATTCCTGGAATATTCCTTAATAAATATATTTCTTAATATATTCCCACATCACATTTACTTTCTAGGCTGTCATACTATACTGTTGATCCATATTGAGTTTTCAGCCCACTAAAATCCCCAGATATTTCTCAGAACTACTGTCCAGTCATATCTCTTCCATCTTATATTTTTGTACCTAAGTCCATACCTTACAAAGCTCACTATTGAATTTCATCATATTAGATTCAGTCCAATTCATTTTTGGATCCCATCTATCATCTTAGGTCTCCAGTATTCCTAGCTTGTGTCATTAGCAAATTTAATTAGCATGCCATATATCCCTTTATTCAAATCATTGCTAAAAATGTTAAACAGTATGGGCCCAAGTATAGATGACTTGATTGTTCTCCACTGGAAAACTCCTATGTTGACATTGAACCACTAACAACTACCCTTTGAGTCCAGCCATCTAACTAGTTCTGAGTCACCTGATTGCATTGTTGTCTAATCTAGTCATTCTTGATCACAAAAACCACACTGCTCTTATTGTTACTGACATTATTCTGCCTTTTGAGAACCGATATTTGACTTTTCAATCACCCAGAGATGGCAGATTTGGAAAATCCCTAACAATGTGCCAACATTTGGCTTAGGAAGTTTTGTTGTTGATGTTCAAAGAAACTTTTTTTAAATTTATGGAATAAAACAAGCATGTCTATAATATAGCACACTAAGTAAGTTCATGAAACTGTAAGTCTATTATGTACAACTTGTTATTCATTTTAAATATATAACAAAATTTTCATGTACACTTCTACCCCTTTTTTTCTTCTTATTCTTCCCTTATGTTCTATGGAAAAAATATTGCAAGCATCCAGAAAAAAGCAATTCAAATATTGCAGAGTCAAAGTCAGGATGACACACTGTAGCTACTTCTTTTTATTTTTATTTATTTATTTTAATACACATTGTTTAATGAATCATGTTGGGAGAAAAAATCAGAACAAAAGGGAAAAAACATGGGACAAAACAAATAACAGAAAAAAGAAGTGAACATAGCATATGTTGATTTACATTCAATCTCCATAGCTCTTTTTTTTTGGATGCAGATGGCATTTTCTTTCCAAAGTCTATTGGGATTGCTTTGGATCCCTGAACCATTGAGAAGAATCAAGTCTTTCATAGTGGATCATTGCACATTCTTGCTGTTATTGTGTACAGTGTATTCCTGGTTCTGCTTGTTTTGCTCAGCATCATTTTGTGTAAATCTTTTTTTTATATTAACTCGGCCTACCCATGAGCAATTAATATTTTTTCCAGTTGTTTAGATCTGAGTTTATGTGAGAAGTGTTTTGTAATTGTGTTCATATAATTCTTGCATTTGTCTTGACAGGTACACACCCAAATATTTATTTTGTCCATAGTTATTTTAAATAGAATTTCTCTTTCTATCTCTTGCTGATGGGTAATAAGTAGAAATGCTGATAATTTATGTGGGTTTATTTTAGATCCTGCAACTTTGCTAAAGCTGTTAATTATTTTCAGTAGGTTTTGGGATGATTTTCTAGGATTGTTGTTGATGTTTAGTTGCTTTTTTTTTTTTTTAGTTATGTCTGACTCTGTACCCCATTTGGATTTTCTTGACAAAGACACTGGAGTGGTTTGTCATTTATTTCTCCTATGTTCCTGTTCCTGTAAAAATCATATGAGGAGGGGAAGCTAGGTGGTACAGTGGATAGAAGATTCCTGGAATCAGGAAGAACTGAATCCAAATCCAGTCTCAGACATGTGATAGTTGTTTGACCCTGGACAGGTCACAACCCCCATTGCCTCTTCCTCTCCCCCATTACCACAGCCAAAAAAAATGAATGTCAGGAATGTTAAAGTTCAGAATGAGGTCAGGCTGTCAAGGGAGAATAAGGCCATCAAAAAGGGAGTTTTGTTTTTGTTTTAGAGATGAGGAAACTGAGGCAAACAGTTAAGTGACTTGCTCAGTGTCACGTAGCTAGTAAGAGTCTGAGGTCAGATTTGAATTCAGGAAGATAAACCTTCTTGACTTTATGCACCATGGCGCCATCTAGCTGCCAATAGAAGATAAGAAGGTTAATAATATATTGATAGGGCTCTAGGTTGAGATCTAACCATTGACTGTAATATTAAAACCAAAATTCAGTCAGAGATGTGCAGATCTTATGAGGAAATATTAATAGTACAAGATAGAGATATGTACATCAAATATATGACTAGAGTAAGATAGTAGGCAGAGTAAATATGAATTAAAGATGATGAATATATTTATTTTATTTTACTTTTTTTTTATTCAGCCATGTCCAGTTTTTCATGATGTCATTTGGGGTTTTATTAGCAAAAATGCTGAATGGTTTACCATTTCCTTCTTCAATTTATTTAGCAGATAAGGAAACTGAGACAAACAAGGTAAATAACTTGGCTAGGGTCACACACTAGTAAGTATGTGAGGTCAGATTTTAACTGAGGGAGAAGAGTCTAACTGACCCCAGGATCAGGGTTCTATCTACTACACACTAGCTGCCCATTATTTTTAACTATCTTATTTTTAGGAGGGCATAAATATTTTTTATCTTCTTTAAATTTATAAATGAGATTTCCTCTTATGGGGTCACATATAAATTGTCTTGTTTTTCTAATTTATATTTCCCCATCTTCTCCATAAAAATAGTATGCATTGTTTTGCTGAAATCTAGATAAATTCTATACATACCATTCCCTTCATCCCCTAGTTTAGCATTCATGTCAAAAAAAAAAAAGGAATGAAGTTATGCATGACTTTGATGACCTTTGTCAATCACTGTTTCTGTTTCTAGATGTTTGACAGTGATTTCTTGAATGATTTGTTCTGCAGTTTTTTCAGAAAACAAAGTCAAGGTCTCTAGCTTATGGTTTACATACTTTGTTCTTTTCTCTTTTTTGACAATCAAGACAAAGTTTACCTTTCTCTCATTTTGTGGCACCTCTCCCATTCTCCTTGGTCTTTCAACTTTAATTAGCCCTGACTCAGAAGGTCCAGGATACATCAGGGCAGAGCAGTTAGGTGCTTTCTTGCAATCTCCTTAGTTATTTTGGGTAGCAACTCCCTGTCAGCCATTTTTGTCCTGTCATTTTCAGTTTAAAGGTCAAACTACTTTATAGAGAAATAAAAAATTAATTAAGCAGCTCCTTGTTCTTTCTATGGTTGGTTATCATGGTCATATCTTCCCCAAACAAAGGTCCTGTCCCTTCTTTGATTTTCCTTTTTCTCCCAATAAAGCTTTTGAAAACAAAAACAAAACTCCCTTTTTGATGGCCTTATTCTCCCTTGAGAGCCTGACCTCATTCTGAACTTTAACATTCCTGACATTCATTTTTTTTGGCTGTGGTAATGGGGGAGAGGAAGAGGCAATGGGGGTTGTGACCTGTCCAGGGTCAAACAACTATCACATGTCTGAGATTGGATTTGAATTCAGTTCTTCCTGATTCCAGGAATCTTCTATCCACTGTACCACCTAGCTTCCCCTCCTCATATGATTTTTACAGGAACATGCCATCTTCTCACATTCATCTTCTGTTACCTTGTCTTACTTGTGTTTTCTGTACATTTCTCTCTTTTATTTTATAGTTAAATTGGTGGTGGGTTCCTTTTGCATCTATACTGTTCTTTCAGAAAAATTCCAGTTTTTCTTCCTCCTTGAGCATCTCCTATTCCTCCTGAATTGACCTTTTCTGAAGCATTTAGTCCCCATGCAATTCTACCTATCTATCTTTCTTCCAAATCCTTTGAAAACTATCTTTCCCGAAATCTAGGGGGCATCTAAGATTGTGTCCAGATTTCCTTTGCTGTCCCACAAATACCTAGCAGGATGTGATCACTTCCTTCCAAGGTTCCCATCATTTCAGAACTAAGAGTCATCTGCATTGAGATGATAATTGAACCTATGAAATAATTGAACTCATTAATTAGTAAGAAATATATTTCTGGCATTTGGCTGGGGAAGTCAGTTGTTATTTGTGTGTTAGATTGGGTAAAAGAACATTTTAATAAATAACCGTGTGTTATATATTTTATGTCAATGCTTCTGATCATACACCTGTGTATACAGGTGTGGCTCTAGAAACAAATGTGCAACTATTTTCACAGAGTCTGATGTTTACCTTTCTGGTTCTCAGAGAATTAGGCTTTGCTCAAATTCTTTATTCCAGAAGAACCACCCCATTCTTGATTGATCCATAGCCAGACTGGTCTCCCATGCTATTGTTTTCCTGGAGTCCGAGGCTATGCAACATTGTTTAACCCTATTTCCTTGAAGCATTTATTTTGGCCAACCTGCCTGTGGTGACCCTACCCTTGTGGTTCTCCAAATGTATCCTTCAGGTCAGGGGTTGCATATTATTCATCTTTGAATCTCCCACAGAACTCAGTACAGTGCTCTGCTTAGTAAATATTTGTCAAGTGAATGAATGAATGACTATCATTACTACAGTACCACTAGACTGGCTACATTCCAGGACTTTGTTGTTGCTCCTGTCCTGCCATTATCTTGTCTCATAGGTGATAGGCGATTGGCTGGGTCAGTAGGCTATATGATATCTGTCAAAGTTTAGGGCTTCCCATCATCACTTGGTAGACCTAATTTGCTTAAAAGCCCCCAAGGGTGTAGGCTTCTTAATTTTTTTTCCTATATTTTAATTTGTCATTATCGGGCAGCTGATCCATGGATAGATTTCGGCTCTCTATTGCCTTATGTCGGTTTTTTCTGGTACTATTGTCAGAGGTTAGCCTTTGGGCTTATGGCTAGTCCACAATACTAAAACCACCACATTAGGTGTTTTTAAAATTTTCTTGTATGTATACTTTGGTTTGTTGTTGTTGTTGTTGTTGTTTGTTTGTTTGTTTTTAAGTGATTAAAAATACTTTATTTGGCTAGATGTACTTTATTTTTATTAAAGCTTTTTATTTGCAAAATATATGTATGGGTAGTTCTTCAACTGTATGTGTACTTTGAAAACACTCATCAGCATAACATGCCCCTTCATGACTGTTTTCAGATAATGGTCCTACACTATTGTGTTAGAAGAATTTCCAAATAACTGGAAGAAATCTATTCTTCTAGGTCAATAGTGTTCTTTTTTTTTTTTGCTGAGGCAATTGGGGTTAAGTGACTTGCCCAGGGTCACACAGCTAAGGAATATTAAGTGTCTGAGATCAGATTTGAACTCAGGTCCTCCTGACTTCAGGGCATCAATAGTGTTCTTAAGCATACTTATGAAATATAGGTTGAATGAATTGTATCTTGCTCAACTGCACTACTTAACTCCATTGGTGATGGAGGATGAATAAACTACCATTTATTCTGTTGCCGTCTATACCATTGCAATTTTAGGATTTTGGTCTACATATTTGTAGGAATAGCCATGTGGTGCAGTGGATGGAGCAATTATTGAACCTGGAGGTTGCAATCTGGCTTTGGATAAATTTGGCTTTATTAGCTGTATAACTCTGGGCAAAGCACTAACCTTGTTTTCTTCATCTATAAAATGAGGGAAAAGAATAGCTCTTACCTCAGAAAATTCAAATGAGATAAAAATTGCATAGTTCTCAGCACACAATAAGCAGTCTACAAATGTTAACTACTATTTGTGTTAGTGGACCCTAGATCTACTAGTAAAGAAATACAGTATAGAGTTACTGCCTGGACTCCACTAGGAAGGGTCTTCACAAGTAGACAATCAGAGTGATAAAGGAGTTTGAAAGATGGAGATAAACATAAATCTAATGACTCCACAGTATTCTGGGAAGCTAACTCCTACTTCTCAGCTTCCAGCCCTTCATGCCCTTGATCCTTTTCTTAATCTTGAAGCCAGGGAGAGATGGCAATTAGGGAGGGCTTTTGTGATGGTGAAACAGTGCCTGCTTTAAATTTCGTGATCCTTGCCCCATTAACCCTGGCTAATTTCTACAACTTGTCTCTGCCAATTGTACAATCACAAAAATAGAGTATGTACCACCACTGTAGAAAATTATAGGATTTGGGGCAGCTAGATGGCACCTGAAGTCAGGAGGACCTGAATTCATATCTGAATTCATATCAGAGCTGTGTGACCCTAGGCAAGTCACTTAACCCCAATTGCTTCAAAATTCAAAAATCAAAATAAAATTTAAAAAAAGACATAAGACTCCAGCCTTAAAGGAATCATAAATTCAAAAGAAAACTCAGAGGTTATGTAGTCCAACTTGTATCTAATCAAGATTCTCTTCTATTTCATGTACAATCCTTTTTTTCCCCCTGATCTATATATAATAAATGTTTATCTTATTTGAAGTGGATTAAGTTTTTATTGTTATTGAGTCATTTCATATTGAGTCATTTCAGTTCTGTCTGACTTTTTGTGACCCTATTTGAAGTTTTCTTGGCAAAGACCCTGGGGTGTTTTGCCCTTTCCTTCTCCAATTCATTTTATAGCTGAGGAAACTGAAGCAAACAGAGTTAATCTTTTTCTAGGGTCACACAGCTAGTAAGTGTCTGAGGCCAGTTTTGAACTCATGAAGATGAGTCCTCTTGATTCTTGGCCCTAGCCCTCTGTCCACTATGTCATTTAGCTGCTCATAGGTTAAATTTAGAATTTTTAAAATTAAGCAAAGGAAGAATGCTCTCTATAGCACTTCCATTTAAAGGCCATCTTTACTGGACTAGCTTTAAGTGAAAGAGAACTCTCTCCATTTTTGGATCGCTCTAATTGTTGGGAAGCTTTCCCTTACAATGAGTCTAAATTCTTGTCTCTATTTCCTTCACTCATTGTTCCCCATTGTCCTTTCTAGGAGGAAGCATGGTTCTGTAGAAAGAACAATGTCTCTAGAATCAAAACCTGGGTTCAAATCTCTCCTCTGATGTTGTGTGATCTTGGGAAAGCCACTTAATTTACATGGGCCTGTTTCCTCAACTATAAAGTGAGAGGTTTGGATTGGATGTCATCCCATGGCCCCTTCATGTGAGCATTCTCTCATGTGAGCATCCATGTGACAGTCCCTCAAATACTTGAAGACAGCAGTCATGTCTCCCCATCTCTAGTCTTCATCCTTCTCATGATAAGTGTATGACATGACATGAAAGGCCTTTGACCTCTCTGGCCACCCTCCCCTATATGCTGTTCAATTAATGAACTTCCAAAAATGTGGTACCCAGAAGTGAACACTCTGCTGTTAGAGATAGGTTCTGATTAGGTCAGAGAACTTAAAACTTTCCCCCTAGTTCTAGACACTATTCTTAATGCATCTTAAAAAGGAAGGAAAGGAAAAGTAAGAAGTACATAGCAGAAAACTAAAAAAAAAATCTACAAAGAAACAGAAAGGCTGGACAGCTATGAAAATTTGTTGTGTCTACTATATAGGTTTTCTTGAAATGGAAATTTATTGCTTTATGTTGAATCTTCTCTTATGTTCTTCTATGTACATGACAATGTTTTTCTTTACTTTTCTTATTTTGTGCTTAAGTTTAAAATAAAATATAATAATAATAAACAAAAAAGAAAAAACACAACCAAAAAAATTACGGGAATAGAATGAACATTTATATAGTATCTTTTCTCTGCTAGATATGATCTCATTTGATCATCACAACAACTCTGAGAGGTAGGTGCTATTACTATCCCATTCTGTAGTTGAGGAAACTAAGTCAAATAGAAGTTAAATGATTGACCCAGGCTCATATAAGAAGTAATTTGAACTCAAATTTGAACTTGAATCCTCTTGGTTTGAGGCCAAATTTTCTATCTTTTGTATCACCAACCTGCATTTCAAGATGGATTGAGGTGGGTTTTTTTGTTTGTTTTTTTGTTTGTTTGTTTTTAGTTTGTTTTGTTTTTGACTGCATGTTACATAATTAATCTCTATTGAACTTCTATCCACCAAGACCCTCAGATCTTTTGCAGATGAATTAATGAGTTGTCCTCTATCTTAAACTTTACATTTATCCCTATAAATCTCATCCGATTAGATTTCATCCAACACTGCTGATTTTCATGCAGTATGTTGGTTTTGCTTCCCAAATTTGTGCCATTTGCAAATTCTGGTGCAATTCATACCTTTGTGTGGTAGGAGCTGTGCAGATTTTTCATGCATGGTGAATGGAAGGTTCTGGGTAGTAGCTCTAGAAGTAGGTGACCTATATTGATTCTTAAAGGAGATGAAAGGGATGGCTTCCTTCACCCCACCCCATTGAAGTATAGAGACTTAAACTGGGGAGAAATTTTATTAGAGGTGATTTGACCTCCAACTGCCTGAGCGTTGTCTTCTTGGCAACTATAAGGGGAGTAGCATTTTATATTTCTCTTATTTAATTTTTTTTAATCTAAAAGATAAATTTGTTTTTAATTCCATTTTATTTGTTTAATAGTACCCTATTACATTTTAACCTTCATGCTTGAATCATCAGACTGCCCTTTCTTAGGCTTGGCCCAGAATAACTTGGTCTTGATAAAAACCAAAACCAGCATAGATCCTTGGAACACTCCACTAGAGACCTCCTTCCAAGTTACTACTGAGGCATTAAAGACCATTCAGCCAGTTCAGAATCCATGTGACTATACTATATTTTAACTACATCTCTCTTCTTTGATTATAAAGAAAGTCTGAGATACTTTATCAAATGTTTTTCTAAATCTAGGTAAAGAATATTCATAGCATTCTCTTGATCTACTAGTCTGGTAACCTTGTCAAAAAGGGAAATGAGATTATCTGGCCTGACCTGTTCTTGAGGAAGGTGCTGGCACTTTTCAATTACTTCTTCCTCCTTCCTTCCTTCCTTCTTTTCTTTCTTCCTTCCTTCCTTCCTTCCATCCTTTCTCCTTCCTTCCTTCCTTCCATTCCTTTCCTCCTCCTCCTCCTCTTCTTCCTTCTTCTTGGATATTGACTAACCTCCCTTTGATAATATTCCACAGAATTTTGCTAGAAATCAAAGTCAAACTCTGGTCTATGGTTTACACATTTTACTTTCTTACCCTTTTTTTTGGTAATTAAAACATTTGCCCTTTAGTCTTCCAGCTCCTTTCATTTTCCATTTTTTTAGGGAGTTTTCTCAGCCTCTCTTAATTCCAGTGTCTTCCCTTTGTTAATTAATTATCTTATTTACCCCCAAATAAGGCTTGTTTTGTATAGATTTGTTTGTATGTTGTTTCCCTACTTATATTGTAAGATTTTCTTGGGCAGGGTTTGTCTTTTGCCTCTTTTTGTATCCCCAATACTTAGTATAGTACACATAGTAGGTACTTAATAAATATTGATTGATTGATTAATAGTACAGCTTTTGGATCTGTGCTAAAATAACTTAAAATGGAAGAAGGGAAGATGGGTAGGACCTTCTGCCTTCCTAGGTCCTCTCTGAGTGCTGAGGAAATTTCAGACTTTACCCTAGAGCAGATTACCTCAAAAACTTGCATTTTTTGACCTTGGATGGGAACCTAACCTTGAGAGAGGCTTATGAGAAGGAGATCTGGCAGGAACCAAGCCAAGCAAACAGCAAGATTGGTGGTATCCTATGAGAATTTTTGGGACAAGGCATCTGAAAGGACTTGAATCCTGGAGTTTTCCCCAAACCATTAGAGAACTATTCAGAATTGAGAATATGGACTCATGTGCCAAAAATATGACAATTGATTCATAGAAGATGGATAATATTTAACTTGGGGAAGGACAATACAAAAGATTATTTAGGATACTTTTTGATTAACTTATTTCACATACAACAACCCTTTAATTGATGTAATTATAGGAAATGGGATAGGAAATAACAGAGTTGACCAAGTGGTACAATGTTAAACTAATTGCAAAAAGAGCTCTGCCTTGTTGCTATTCCTAATGTGAAAAGGTTTCTCTAATTCAAGGAAAGGGAAACAACCCAACTCTTGATGTTTTCTTTATTGTTTTATTTTTTTCTGGTTATACATGTACATTAATTTCTTTAATTTATGAATCATGTTGAGAGAGAAAAATCAGAACAAAAGGGAAAAAACTATGAGAGAGAGAAAAAGAAGAAAAAGTGAATATAGCCTGTGTTGATTTATATTCAGTCTCCATTGGAAAAACTTAAAAAAGAAAGAAGGGAGAGAGGGAAGAGAGGAGAGAGGAGAAAGGAGAGAGGAGAGAGAGAGAGAGAGAATTAGATTCAACTTTCCAGGTAAGGAGTTAGTAATAGGGGAATAAGCTCTCAATGACTCCCTTCTCTTCCCCTTACTATCATATCCCCCCACTACTACATTTCAAAGTTCAATTGTCTCCTCTCCCTCCATAACACCCATAACATAACACAGGGTCTTAAATTTAGAGCTTCAATGAGACCTTTGATGTGATCTAATCCAGTCCTTCCACTTATAGAGGCTGAGTTACTGAGGTAAAACAGATAGAAAACATTCGAATGAGATTTGAAATGAAGTCTTATGACTCTGGACCCCATTCTCTTTCCACTATACCATGCTATCTCTCATGCAATATTTTTATTAGCCTCTCATTGACTCCCAATCTCATTCACCTCTGCACTTCTATCATCAAACTCCCAACTTTCTTCCTGCCTCCTCTTCATTTAACATATAACTCTAGAAAGATTCTTAGACAAAGGGTATCCTTGACACATCAGTATCTGTTTCCTTGCATCCAGAGGACATTATCACTTCTTACCAGAATGATCCAGACATACTGCCATGGTCTCTATAGAGTTCTTATATCTTTGTGAATTTGCACTTATATGCTTTAGGGTCCTACCAAACTATCCTTTTTGCTGTCCCGCCTGCCAGGGACTCCATCTCTATACCTTTTTCACTGATTTAACTCTTTGGCTAGAATGTACTCTGTTCTTATTCTACTTCTTAGAATCCCAGCTTTTTTTGAATACTAAATTTAAGCTCCTCAGTGACCTGAGGCAGATTGGTGGTTCTAGGCCTAGAGTCAGGATGAATTGAGTTCAAATTCAGCCTCAGACATTTATTTACTGAGTACCCTGGAATCACTTCACCTCAGTCTCCCTCAGTTTCCCCAAATGATAATAATAGCAGTGCTATTTACTTAAGAAATTCTTATTCTTTTCTATATGAAGTCTTTTCTAATCTTAACAGCTGCCCTACAAATCACTTTATATCTATTGTTTACAGACACACACACACACACACGCACACACACACACTGTCTTTCGAATGGCAGAGACTTTCATTTTTGTCTTTATATTTCTAGTATAGTACCTGGCACATAGTAGGTGCTTAATAAGTGCTTATTTTTTGATTGACTCACATGAACTTTACTGTTGGTATTCTAAATCACTGTAAACTAAACCAGAAGAAAGAAGGAAATTGCAGCAGATCGCAATTATTCCCCAGAGGAACGAAAGAGTTATTGGACTTGGTATTAGCACAAGCCCCAAGGAATGAAAGAGAACAAAGATTGATAGAGTACAAAGAAGCCTCACACTTTTACGTCACAAATCCTTTCTTAGGAAAAAAGAATTTGTAGACTCTGCATGTAATGAGCACCAATAACAGAAATAACCACATTTCGATAAGACAGGAAAAGACTTATTTGTGCAGTAGTCACTCCTAAAGCATGTCAGATGAGCAAATTTTTTAGAATAAACATAAAAATTAGTAAATAGCTGGAAAGAATTGTAATTTGGGAAGGATATGGCAAGGAACTCAATTCTAACTTATTTAAATAAGTAGTCTGTAATAACAAATAGTGAATAGCAGAAACAACATCAATGCAGACTGGGATAATTTTATATAGAAGTTTAATTCATATAAATCAGTTCCTTCAACAAGGAAACTAAAACACATAGCCAATGCTTTTGCTCTACTATGCAATTTTGTTACAAGAGTTCTCTCTGTGTGTGTGTGTGTGTGTGTGTGTAGGTAGGTATGTGTGTGGTCTTTCCTTTTTCTCTCTCTTTCCAATATCATGGGAAAGGAAGGTAAGAGAGAAGGAAGAAATAGAATAGGGGTTTCCTTCCAAAAAGAAGAGAACATAAACATCAGAAAGAATCACATACAAGGAAGACTAATTTGAAAGTTAGATGCTGAATTTATTATATACTTAAAAGAAAAACAATTAACAGAGTTGCATAGTTTCATTTGCAATTTTTTCATTTTCTTCTATTATGTAGGGGGAAATTATAATTTTATTTAGTTTTTATTAAATGAAAATCAAAAAAATAACCCAAGGAAATAAAAAAGGCTTAAAAATCTCCTTAAGTCAGCAAACACTAAGCTCACTTGCCAAGTGGAGAGATATAGTGGTAAAAGGCGACATGATTCTACTTAGTTTAGAATAAAATCATTTATACTAAAATTTGCTTGTACAAATCTTCTGATTTAAAATGATGGATAATTCTAAACAAGATCACTTCATAAAGAACAGAGAAACAATGTAGAGTAAAACCATTTTAAAGAAAGCTTCACAAGAGACCCAATTAAACAAAGTCATCTTGATGGCATGTCAGAATGAAAATGGAAGACAGATAATAAATAAAAGAAAAATGGAAAATATTTGCAAAGATTTTTATTTTTTAAAAAATGTTTTCACCATCAAGTAAAAGAGGAGAATCAAAATAGGACTCTAATATCACTATCCCAGATGTAGTTATAAAACAGGTGGAAACCACACTAAAGGGAAGAAATAAGGGGAAAGCAGCTGGCTGATGTATATAGAAGAGAGCCTGCTAAAGGTGGCACAAATGTGATGATGTCGAAGAATCAATTGATGGAACAAGAAATAAGGGAGGAAAAAATCTTAGACCTTAAGACTAAAAATTAACAACTACTAACCTCCATACCTAGTCTCCCATTTGTCACAATCTATTTGAGAAGCAGCATTGAGGATATCTTCAATTAGTGAATTAATAGGAAATAGTCAAGACATCAAAAGCACTAGTACATAATGGACCATATTTTTTACCATCATACTGAAAGATGTAAAGAATATAGATTCCTACTTTTGTTGTTTGTAGTGAGCCTATTTTTCCCCAACCTAGCCAACATTGACTATTCTCATCTTTTGTCATCTTCATTTTCATTGGTTTGTTGAATGTAAAGTGAAATCTTGAACTGGCCTAAGATTCATATTTTTCTTATTTTTAGAGATTTATTAGAGCATTCTTTCTTTTGAGAACTATTTGTTCATATTCTTTGACCATTCATTTATTAGGGAAGATATAAACTTTTATATGTAAGTTATTTAGATTTGGAGCTTATTGAAGCATGGGATTAGGCAGTGTCTTAGAGAGAACACCGAACTTGAAGTCAGGAAAACCTGAGTCCAAATTCTGCCTCAGCTACATAGTAGCTGTGAGATTCTTGAGAAATCATTTTGCCTTTCTTACCCTTAGTTTCCTCATCTGTAAAATGGGGATGGTAGTAACATCTGTTTCCCAGGGTTATTGGGAACATCAAATGGGTTAACTTATGTAAATTGCTTTATAAACCTTAAAGTGCTACATAAATGGTAGCTATATGGTATGATATATTGATATAAATCTAATTTTTGCCATGCCATTTGAAGTTTTCCTGTCAGGTTTTGACCAAGAGGGAGCCTTTATCCTAGTTGTTGATGTCCTTAAATCTGTTGAACCCAATACTATGCTTGATTGCTTCTGGATCTTATTTTTTAGCATGTTTTATTGAGCAGTATTTTTTATTTTTAAGCTAATTCCAAATCATTTAATTATTGCTTTATAGTATAGTTTAAGAGATGATACAGCCTTCCTTGCCTCTCTCCACTTTTCTCTCATTATTTTACTTGAATTTCTTGACCTTCTGTTACTCCAAATGGATTTTGTTATTCTGTATAGTTTTACAAAGTAACTTTTTGGTGGTTTGATTACTGTAGCAGTGAATCTTTAAATTACTGTAGATAGTATTGTTGTTTTCTTATATTAGCATGACTCAACCATGAGAAATTAATATTTCTCTATTTACATTTTTGTTTCTACAAAGAATGTTTTATAATTATATTCATTTAATTCCTACATATGTATATATACATACATACATATATGTTGGTAGATAAATTCTGTAGTTATTTTTAATTAAGTAAAAAAAAATTCTTCCTGCTGAACTTTATTGATTATATATTGAAAGACTGATGAGTTTTGAGTCTGAAATTTTGACCTTGGCTCAGTGTGACCTTGGATAAATCATATAATTTCTCAGTACTTTCTTCAACTCCCAAGGGTTTTGAGTTGTAGAGATAGTATTGACCTACATTGATAATGGAACCTTTGTCATTCAGGAGTTCTCTGTACCAATGAAATCACAGATCCAGGCTTTATCTCCATTCCTATTTTATGTCCTGTTGCTTTTTTGAAGTTATAGATTATTTCAATCAATTGTTTAATTGAATTTCTAGAATTCTCCAAATAAACCATCATATCATCTGCAAAAAAGGATAATTTTGTTTATTTGCCTAAAATTATTCACCTCAATTTGTTTTTCTTGTCTTACTGTAAGACAATAACAGAAAATAATTGTCTATAGCAATAAAAACATTTCTATTTTAGGGACAGTGAAATGAGTGAGTTAAGAAGCATTTATTAAGTGCTTACTATAGTCAGGCACTGAGCTAAGCACTGGAGTTACAAACATAAAAAGGGAGGTAGGTAGTCCTAGCTCTCATGGACCTTATATTATGAAGACAGGATATATTGGAGACTAATATGGCCTGAGGGAATTTTGGTCAATGGAATCACAGAGATGATAAGTTGGATCCGTAGGGCAGTCAAATGATGTACTCTTTTTTTTTTTTTTTTTTTAATAAAGCTTTTTATTTACAAAACATATGAGTGATTTTTCTACATTGACCTTTGCAAAAACTTTTTTTTCCCAAGCTTTTCCCTTCCTTCCCCCCACTCCCCACCCCTAGATGACAGGTAATCTAATACATGCTAAATAGGATAAATTATATGACAAATACAATACATGTATACATATCTATACAGTTATCTTACTGCACAAGAAACATCAGCTCTAGAAAGATAAGAAGAAAAAACAACCTAAGAAGGAAAAAAATCACAGAAAGCGTTAAAATGCTGTCTTGTGGTTCGCACTCAGTTCCCACAGGCCTCTCTCTGGATTTATATGACTATCTTCATCGCTGAACAATAGGAACTGGTTTGAATCACATCATTGTTAAAGAGAACCATGTCCATCAAAATTGATCATCGTATAGTCTTGTTGCCGTGTATAATGTTCTCCTGGTTCTGCTGATTTCACTCAGCATCAGTTCATGCAAGCCTCTCCAGGCCTCTCTGAAATCCTCCTGTTGGTCGTTTCTTACAGAACAATAATATTCCATAATATTCATATACCATAATTTATTCAGCCATTCTCCAATTGATGCGCATCCTTTCAATTTCCAGTTTCTTGCCACTACAAAAAGGGCTGCCACAAACATTTTTGCACATGTGGGTCCCTTTCCCTCCTTTAAAATCTCTTTGGGATATAGACCCAGTAGAAACACTGCTGGGTCAAATGATATGCACAGTTTGATAACTTTTTGAGCATAGTTCCAAATTGCTCTCCAGAATGGTTGGATCCGTTCACAGTTCCACCAACAATGTATCAATGTCCCAGTTTTCCCACATACCCTCCAACAGTTATCATTATCATTTCCTGTCATTTTAGCCAATCTTACAGGTGTGTAGCGGTATCTCAGAGTTGTCTTAATTTGCATTTCTCTGATCAATAGTGACTTGGAGCACCTTTTCATGTGACCAGAAATAGTTTCAATTCCTTCATCTGAAAATTGTCTGTTCATATCTTTTGACCATTTATCAATTGGAGAATGGCTTGAATTCTTATATATTTGAGTCAATTCTCTACATATTTTAGAAATGAGGCCTTTATCAGAACCTTTGGATGTAAAAATATTTTCCCAGTTTACTGCTACCCTTCTAATCTTGTCTGCATTCATTTTGTTTGTACAAAACCTTTTTAACTTGATATAGTCAAACTTATCTATTTTGTGATTAATGATGACCTCTAGTTCTTCTTTGGTCACAAATTCCTTCCTCCTTCACAGGTCTGAGAGGTAAACCATCCTATATTGTTCTAATTTGTTTATAATATCATTCTTTATGCCTAGATCATGAATCCATTTTGACCTTATCTTGGTATATGGTGTTAGGTGTGGGTCAATGCCTAATTTCTTCCATACTAGTTTCCAATTATCCCAGCAGTTTTTGTCAAATAGTGAGTTTTTATCCCCAAAACTGAGGTCTTTGGGTTTATCAAACACTAGATTACTATTGTTATTGAGTATTTTGTCCTATGAACCTAACCTATTCCACTGATCCACTACTCTATTTCTTATCCAGTACCAAATGGTTTTGATGACCACTGCTTTATAATATAGTTTTAGATCTGGTGCAGCTAGGCCACCCTCATTTGCATTTTTTTCATTAATTCCCTTGAAATTCTTGACCTTTTGTTTTTCCAGATGAATTTTGTTGTTATTTTTTCTAGGTCAGTTAAATAATTTCTTGGCAGTTTGATTGGTATAGCACTAAATAGATAGATTAGTTTAGGTAGTATTGCCATCTTTATTATATTCACTTGACCTATCCAAAAGCACTTGATCTTTTTCCATTTGTTTAGATCTGACTTTATTTGTGTGGAGAGTGTTTTGTAGTTTTGCTCATATAGATCCTGACTTTCCTTTGGCAGATATATTCCCAAATATTTTATACTATCGATAGTTATTTTGAATGGAATTTCTCTTTGTATCTCTTGCTGTTGCATTTTGTAGGTGATGTATAAAAATGCTGATGATTTATGTGGATTTATTTTGTATCCTGCAACTTTGCTAAAGTTGTGGATTAATTCTAATAGTTTTTTAGTTGATTGTCTAGGGTTCTCTAAGTAGACCATCATATCATCTGCAAATAGTGATAATTTGGTTTCTTCATGACCTACTCTAATTCCTTTAATCTCTTTTTCTTGTCTTATTGCCAAGGCTAGCATTTCTAATACAATATTGAATAGTAATGGTGATAGTGGGCAACCTTGTTTCACCCCTGATCTTATTGGGAATGGTTCCAGTTTGTCACCATTACGTATGATGCTAGCTGATGGTTTTAAATAGATGCTACCGACTATTTTAAGGAAAAGATGATGTACTCTTTCTAGAACAATGGTACCTTGGCCACTGTGCCTGGAGAAGTTCATAATCTTTGGAACTTCTTTATTGGAGAATGATTTTTGGCCATATATTTTTGTAAGTTGCCTATACATCCAAATATCTAATTCTTGTTTTTTAATTAAAGTTTTTTATTTTCAAAAAATATATATACATGGATAATTTTCAACATTTACCCTTACAAAATCTTGTGTTCTATTTTTTTCCCTTCCTTCTCCTACCCCTTCCACTAGACAGCAAATGATCCAATATATGTTAAACATGTGCAATTCTTCTACAAATATTTCCACAAATACCATGCTGCACAAGAAAAATCAGATCAAAAAGGAAAAAAAAATGAGAAAGAAAACAAAATGCAAGCAAAGAACAACAAAAAGAGTGAAAATGCTATGTTGTGATCCATATTCAGTTCCCACAATTCTCTCTCTGGATGCAGATGGCTCTCTTCATCAAAAGACCACTGGAACTGGCCTGAATCATCTCATTGTTGAAGAGAACCACATCCATTAGATCATCATCTATGATCATCATATAATGTTGCTGTTGTCATGTACAGTGATCTCCTGGTTCTGCTCATTTCACTCAGCATTAGTCTCTCCAGGCCTCTCTGAAATCATCCTGCTGGTCATTTTTTACAGAACAATAATATTTCATAACATTTATATACCATAACTTACTCAGCCATTCTCCACTTGATGGGCATCCACTCAGTTTCCAGTTTCTTACCACTACAAAAAGGGCTGCCACAAATATTTTTGCACATGTGGGTCCCTTTCCTACCTTTATGATCTCTTTAGGATACAAGCCCAGTAGAAACATTGATGGATCAAAAGGTATGCACAGTTTGATAGCCCTTTGGGCATAGTTCAAAACTGCTCTCCAGAGTCAAAAACCAAATTCTTATCAGCAATATTTAATACATTTTTTGCAGTCCATCTTTTCCCTTCTCCTAGATACATTAATTTTGTTAGTGCAAAAGCTTTTCAGTTTCATGTAATCAAATTGATGTTTTGTCTCTTGTAATTGCCTCTATCCCTTATTTAGCTAATAATTAATCTCTCTCCCATAGTTGTACAATGTATGTGATTTGCTTTTCTTCTAAATTTTTATTAACTTTAATGTTCAGGTTACATGTCCATTTTTAGTTTCTTATGGAATATAGTATAAGATATTTATTTAAGTCTAAATTCTGCCAGACTATTTTCTAGTTTTCCTGGCAATAGGAAGTAAACCACATATTTTTTAGGATTATGTTATTTAGCCTCCTTTTAAGTTTCAATTCTTTCTTTTAATGCCTTTATTATTATTTTTATTGCTTTTTGGTCAACAAAAGATATATTTTCTGTTTGTTCTTTTCTTAATTTGTTATGTTTTTGTTTTTGTTTTTATATATTCCCCAGCATAAAATCTGACTGTGTGGTCAGTTTTGTTGTTGTTGTTGTTGTTTTTAAATTCTCATTTAGAAATTCCCAGTGATATATATCTAACTTTTCTAAAATTCTATTCAGGGCCATTTTTGAAAATTAAATTTGTTTAAGTCTGAAAGGGACTCATTGAAATTTCTAGGTAAATAGTTTTATAAATGTCTATTTCCCTTGTAATTGAAGTATGAAGCGTTTAGATGCTGGGCTATTTGATGCATGTATTTTAAATATTGAATTATCTATATATTTAATATCTACATAATTATCTAAATACTTAATTTTCTATGATATCCTTAAGAATACTATAGTTTCCCTGCTTATCTTTTTAAATTGTTTATTTTTACTCTTGCCTTGCCTGAAATTTTGACTGCCACTCCTATTTTTAAAAAAAATTCACCTAAGGCATAACCAGCTTCTTATGCTTCAACTTCTTATCTTAACTCCATGTAAATCTTTGTTCCAAGTGTGTTTTTCATGTAATGGGAGACTAGCCAATGAATACAATCCAAATAAGCATGTGCTTCTGATGTAGTTCTTCACATGGAAAAAGCACGTATAAGAAGTGGTTTGGAGAGATTTTGGGACATCTGTAGACATTTGGTAACTGTTCCTGGATGTGTTAACCACATGCTGACTTGCTGTCATTGAGAAACTGCAGCTAGGGTGGGTTGGTGGTGGAGAAAACATTCAAATTGTTTCTTCATGGTTGGAATTTTCTTTGATTTCTTCCTTTTTGTTGATATGAGGAAAAGAAGTATTGTAGGGGAAGAGGCCATTGTCATTCTTCCTCATTTGAGGTCAACATGTGAGCTTGAGCCTTGGTTCAATTTTTTTTATTATTATTTTTTAGCTCTATTTAATTCTTTTAGTTCAATTTTTAATTTTTTTTTTGATGTTGTAGGTAAAGGAAGCCTGAAGTTGTGACCTTGTGAATTTTGAAAGGTCAGGAGAGTGAGCTGCCCAGAAATCTGGTAATTTAGGAATCTGGGAATTGAATCCTAGGGATTGAGGAGTGATCTTGGTCTGGCCCAGTGATACCTTAGGGAAGTCTCATTCTATGGCCATGCTTCATTTGGACATGATCTTGGTGGGACCAATACCATGTAAAAACTGTGTTAAGTCTAAATCTACGTTCCTTAGAGACCAAAGTGGTATAGGAAAAATATAAATTGTTTTCCCTAAGGTATTAGGGAAAGGCAAATGCTTAAAGTTTTGTCCTGGCTGTATCTTCTAAGTAAATATCCCTTTGTAAAAAGTCACTGACTCTTCATTGTTTGAATGGAACTAGGTCACTGACAGCCATCAGTGGGAAGTCCTTCCACCAGAATTAAGGTTTGAGCCAATAAGATAAGAGAATGATACCCCAATCCTAACCCCTCAGGAATACTTATAGAACTCTGAGGGAAAGATGTAGTTAACCTCACTTGGTATACTTATAAATAGCATATTGATGGGTTTTGCTTGCAGATTCATTCTATTGCTCTCTTTCATTTTATAGGTGACTTCATCCTATTCACATTTATGGTTATGATTGTCAATTGTATGTTTTCATTATTATATCCTCTTAAAATTTTTATTTTCTTTGGCCCCAACTCCTCTTTATAAAGAAGATAGGGAAAAGAATGTGATAAATATTAATAAACCATAATTGAAAAGTTGTGATTATACTCGTATCTTTACCAGCCCAAACACTGATCAATAGTTCTTATACTTTCTTTCCCTTAAATCAATTCACCCTCCAAAGTTGAAGCCTGTTTTGCTTTAGGTTCAAGTTCAGGTCTGAGGTTATTAAGAATGTGAAATATCTGTTTGGTCATACCACAAAGTTGTCTTTACTTTCCAAAGATAGTTTAACAACTATAATATCTTTCTCTTAATAACATGTCTTAAGCATTTTCTGATGCAGAAAACTAAAAAATAAAAAGCTGTTGTTTTATACTTGATAATACAAATGATAAACTGCACATTCTCTAGAAAGGAGGACTCTATTACTCATATTTTGGGGAGATGATAGATGAGCCAAATGTCGGCTTTACTTTAAAGCCACAGATTTGATTCTTGGATGGAGGTAGAGCTAAAGAAAGAAACCTGATTCCCCTCCCCTCCCCTTCATTTCCCAGAAGTGACAGGCTGCCCAGTGATGAACTTGGCTCCATGGAAGCCTGGAGCTAGTCCCCTGTGTGCCTATTTAGGCCATGGGGTACACTAACATCAGCTAGCTGGCAGGGAAAGAACAGGCTGTCTCAAAGAGAGGGCTTCTATGGTAATTAGACCTAACTCATAACAGGAGGTCAAAAAAAAAAATCACAAGAAGATTTGAGAATAACAAGAATCCCATCTATGAGATAAGAAATGCTTGCTTATTATATTTAGGGAGCAGAACAATTCAACATTCAGTTTTGGCTACAAAAATACCATAGAAATAGGCAGTGGGGAATGGGAAGGCAGCAGATCTTGGAACTTTCCTTCCAAGAATGGCTACTGCCTATGATCACACATCACGAAGAGCAGAACCTTGTAAACATAGGGATCTAGGTTTAGATAAACACACAAATCCCCTATAAACTGACTTACCAGTACTGGCTAAATGGGATTTTTACTAAACTGTACTAACTTGTTCCTGTGACTAGAAGTTCGGCTCCTTATCTAAAGAAATCCAATTTGATTTTAGGATAAATAGAATTCCAACATGTTCTTATGGTCCTGAAGAACCCAGAAAGGCAAGCAGGAATAAAGGCTATATACTACAAGGATAAGTAACAGGCACTGGAACTGAAACTACAGCCAAAGAGGGCTGGGTAGTAGAAGGAAAAGCAAAAATGTCACGCATACCAAGGACCTGAAGTCAGAAATTGAGGAGTTAGGGCATGCTGTTGGAGAATCACAAGTTTAGGCAGTAGGGAACACAAGTTTGCCCCTTCAATCAGACAGGAGAGGAAGCCTCTATTCACAGTCCCTAGTTTTATGATGTCTGTATTTTCTCAACCAAAAACTTAGAACATCCAATTTGGCAAAAGATAATCCTTTTGTAAATTTTCATGAAAAGGATATGTTCAAAAATAATAAGGATGGCCCCAAAGAAGAGAGATGAGATTTCCAGCCCCTCCACCCCGATCCAGGCCTTTGTAGAAATCGGAGGTTCACAAGTATGAAACATGGCATATCTTTAGATGTATTTTGAGATGTATTGATTGGTTTTGTTGATTTAAAAAAAAATCTTTTTCTTTCCCCAGTCCCTTTAAAAATATTTGGCATATGTGAGTTATCTGGAGGTGGGGAGGGAGGAGAGAGATATTGGAAAAAATTATAATGATGTAAAAAACAAAAATGCCAATAAATTATAGTTTAAAAAGCATTTGTATAGTAAGGATAAAAGCAATCTCGCTTGTAGAATTATTCCCCCATTAAAAAAATAGTGCATTTCTACATGTGAGGACTTGGTGCAGATAATTCAGGAAGTTTTCCCAAAGGCAGAAGCACTTGGCCCACAAGCCTCTTAAGTCAGTCTAAGGTTTAGAGTCTAATATAATTCATATACAATATTTCTTCAATTTATTACAAATTGGCTTGTTATGTCTCTTCCAGTATTCTGGGAAAACTTTCAAATTTAGCTTGTATCTCATTTCCTATTAAGATTCTTATCTCCTTTTTGATTTGATGTGATCCCAAATGGAAACACACAGAGAATTTAACTGGTATCTCATTTCCCATTAAGATCCTTATCTTCTTTGCAATTTCATGTGATCCCAAAGGAAAACATACTTATATTATAGTTTAGAATGCATTTGATGCATGAACTGGATAATAAAAGACAGTATTCAAACTCTGAAGCAATTGACTCATTGATGTTTCTAATAAGGTCTGAATTTTCAATTCACAATTTCACTTTTCCCAAGGGAACATATGCTTCCAGAGGTCTTAGGCTAAGGAGATCTATTTTGCTCATTTCTTCCATCTCCATCTCCCCCAATATCACCATCATGGAGTTGGAGCATATACAGTCTCATCTCACCCTGAGTGGCTTGCTTAATATTTCATCAGAGTTTTTCATCAGAAGCCCAACACCTCACTTTTTCCCAGGCTGGGCTACAGCATGTCTCAATTTCTGTCTCCTGGGTGACCAAGGCACAGACTTTGATTTCCCCAAACACTTAAAAGACAGATAGACATAGAGAAAGAGACAAAGAATACAATTCACTCCATTGTTTTTCTGAAACTATTTGTTTTGTTTTTAATTTTTTTGACATTTTTAAAGGTATTTACATTTAAAAAAATTTTTTTATTCTCAAATTAAACATCTAAAAAAAGAGCATTTTCATGCCCACAGCAGAAAAACAGAGGATTCTACATGAAATTATGAATCTCCATTTCATATTGCTTTAAAAACGTATATAATAAATTCTATACTTTCAAGGTTTGTCTTTATTGGTGCTTCCCAAATTTATGTTCTCTTCTGTACATTTTAAAATATATTTCAAGGGGCAGCTAGGTGGCTCAATGGATAGAGCACCAGCCCTGAAGTCAGAACAGCCTGACTTCAAATCTGATCTCAGACACTTAATACTTTCTAGCTGTGTGACCTTGGGCAAGTCACTTAACCCCAACTGCCTCAGCAAAAAATAAATAAAATAAAATATATTTCAATGGCATATTTTTGGAGGCATAATCACTATTGCTAATCCTGCCTTCCCTTGCCATAAGCCCTGCAATTAAAAAAGAGAAAGAAAAAGGGTAAAAACTCTTATAACAAATAAACACAGCCAAGCAAGAGATATCCACACAGGGGTCCTAAACTGGAATTTTTGGGTTCCTTGTCAGGGTCCATGACTTTGGATGAGGAAAAAAATATATATCTTTATTTCACTAACCCCTAGCTGAAATTTAGCATTTCCTTCAATTATTGAAAAAATATTATTCTGAGAAAGGGTCCATAGGTTTCACCACTGCAAAAGGAGAGCTGTGACAAGAACTTCTATTGTATAAATTGTTCTAGTTTTGTTCACTCTACTAGCCAAGATTTTCTGAAATCATCTCTTTTGTTATTTCTTATGGTGTAACAATATTCCATGACTTTTTTTCAGCACAATTCCTCAACTGAGACATCTAAGGCACTTCCACCCCACCCCCAACTTAGGTTCTAGTTCTTTATTTTTCTTTCCCTTTCTCTCCTCTTACTACCCCCTCCCTACTCTGTTTAGAATCAGAAAGTTTGTTTTGCTTGTCTATTCCTTCTCAGGTATTCTTCTTCTTCTTAATGTCCTCCCCTATTCCCTGGTTTCCCTGTTAAATTTGATGAATTTTTACACCAAACTGTATGTTCACTTTTCTTTTGTTCATTAAGAGTAAGGTTCATCTGATGTTCACTTCCCCACCCCTTCCTCTGAGTTTTTATATTCTCTCTCAGACACAATTATGAAAAAAAGCAAGTTCCACCTGCGTTCTTCTTTTCCACACTAGTATATTCCTTTTTTACCCTCCCTTATGTTTTCATTCCTTTATGTACAAAAATATTTTTAGTAGATCTTTTTATGGTGATTAAGAAATGCAAAATGAGGTGACTCCTATCAATTGGAGAATGGCTGAACAAGTTCTACCATTTGAATGTGTGGAATAATATTGTGCTGTAAGAAAGAAATGATGAAGGATCAGATGATTTCAGAAAAACTTGGAAAGGCTTATATAAACTGATGCAAAGTGAAGTGAGCAGAACCAGGAGAACAATATTTACAGTGAGAGCAATATTGCAAAGATAACCAACTGTAATTCTGGCTTTATAATTCTGAATGATACAATGACTATAATTACAAAGGATTCATGATGAAACATGTTATCCATCTCAAGAAAGAGAACTGATGAATTCAGACTGTACATTGAAGCATATGTCTTCCCCTTATCTTTCTTGCTTTTGGGTCCAAAACTTAACTCATCTTTCCCCCTAAAACCTCCACTCTTTCAGACTTCCCTGTTATTGTTGAGGGTATCAACCTCTTCCCAGTTGTGCAGCCTTACAACTGGAAAGTGATCTTCAATTCTTCATTCTCTTTCAACTCCACATTCAATGTGTTAGCAAGTGTTGTAGATTCTACCTTTGTAACATTTTTCACATATACTTCCCCCCCTTATACTAGTACAAGCTCTCATGGCTTTACTCTAAACTATTATAACTGGATTTTCTGGATTTTCATTTCTGAAGTCTTTTCCCCCTCCACCCATCTTCCATTCAGCTTTCAAAGCAGCTAAGTTGGAGAAATGGCTGGAATTCTGGACTTGGGAGTCAAGATGACCTGAGTTCAGATCCGGCTTTAGATACTTGCTGGCTGTATGAACCTAGACAAGTCACTTAAATTATCTAACTCAATTTCCGCAACTGTAAAATGGGGATTAAAAAAAAAATAGTACCTTGGCAGGAAGTTTTGAGGATAAAATGAAATAATATTTGAGTTGCATTATGCAATCTTTAAAGTGTTATCTAAATGCTAGCTAAAATTTTTTTTAAAAAGAGGAATCTTTCTAAAGTTCATATCTGATCACGTCACCTCCCTAATTCAATAAATCAGAGTGGTTCATCTGTTTAACTTTTAAAATCTTGCATAAGCAGGCTTCTATCTTTTTAGTCTTCTTTAGATCTTATTTTCTTGTGTGCAGAACCAAGAGAACATTGCATACGGTAATAACAAGATTATGTGATAATCAACTGCTATGAACTTGGCTCTTTTCAACAATGAGATGACTCAGGCCAATTCCAATAAAGTTGTGATGGAAAGAGCCATCTGTATCCAGAATAAGAACTATGGAGATTGAATGTGTATTAAATATTTACACCCTAGTTGTTGTTTCTCTGATTTTTTTTTCCTTTCTCATGTTTCCCCCTTTTATCTGATTTTTCTTGTGGAGCATTATGGATATAGAAATATGTTTAGAAGAATTACATATTTTTAACTTATATCAGATTGTTTGCTGTCTTGAGAAGGTGGTGGAGAGAGGGAGAAAAATTTGGAACACCAGGTTTTAAAGAAGTGAATGTTGAAAATTATCTTTGGAAGAAATAAAATACTATTAAAAAAAATCTTATTTTCCTACAATTCAGTGACACTGGTCTCCTTGATGTTTCTCCTGTATGATACTCTGCATTTTCACTGGCTGTCTCCCATGCCTAGAATTCTCTCCTTCCTTTGTCTCTGCCTCCTGGCTTCCTTTAAGTCTCAACTAAAATTGAACTTTCTGCAAGAAGCATTTCCTAGTTCCCCTTTATGCTAAAGCCTTCCTTCTGACATGATCTTTAGCTTATCTTGTATAAATCGGATTTATGCCTAATTGTTTATATATTATCTTCTCCATTAGACTTCTCCATCTTAAAGGTAAAGACTTTTTTTTTTTTTTTTTTTTTTTTGCTTTTATTTCTATCCCCAGAACTTAGCACAGTTCCTGGCACATAATAGAAGCCTAATAAAAGCTTGTTGACTTGCACCTGAAACAGCAAATCTCTGTTATATAGAGCAAAGTTTCTTAAAGTGTGAGTTGTGATCCCAAATGGGGTTGCATAACTGAATGTGGAGGTCATGAAAAATCTGTATCAAATTTTCCGCCAAGATTTAATTCTTCAAGTAAAAATAAATAAGCACAGCCATCTCATTAGCATGAAAATTTGTTCATCTTTACCAAATGGTGAAATTATATGTATGCCAAAGAATTTTTAAAATAAATTTCTTTATGATTTATTATCATTAAATATTTGATTTGTATGCCTATTTTAGATACCTATATATTTGAGATTGCGTAAATTTTCTCAGGTGAAAAGGGGTTGTGAGTGGAAAAAGTTTAAGAAGGCTTTATATAGAGCTTCCTTTTCTAAGTATGCCATAAATTCAACATCTTCATATCCTTCAATAATCTATATCCCAGAAATACAATAACAATTTTATTTCATAATTTAAATAATAGAAAAATAAAGGTTGTTGATAGCATCTCCACCAGAATGTACCTAATTCTGATACCTAATTGTAACTGAGAGGTGACTCTGGGTTAACCAAAGATCGTGCCAATAGAAAGTGACAGCCAGTCCTACTGAGTTTTAATAGTCTTTAGGTTGGACCTGAGGACAATTTGTTTGAAGGACATTTATTAAGAGGGTGAAGAGATTGGGACTACCTCAATAGAGAGTGATGTCTACACTGATAAAATAACCTCTTTTTTGATGTTTTGGAGTAAGGAGTACCTTGGATAGTAGAATACAAAAGAAGGGCCAGGATAAGAAAGATCTCTTGCTTCTGTCCAGCACTTGATAGTTTTTTAAAGTACTTACTATTACCCTTTTTTGTCCTTGGAATCTCATGGAAGTTGTTATTCATTCAAGGACTCAATATCAGTCTAGCAATCAAACACAGCAAATGGAACACAGGTTTTCTACTGCCCATTCACAACTCTCTTAATTCCCACTTGTAGCCTCCAACTCCAGTATATTAGATTTTGATTTTTGTTGCTTCAGTTGCTGGACTTTAAAGAATTAATTCCAATAAATATATTACCTATATAGGCAACCAACATAGTACTCCTACATTAGAAGTTCATTGAAGTACCTTGAAGAAGTCTGTATAATTTTACAACGGGCAGCAACTAGTTTTTGTTATTGTTGTTTTTCTTAGCAACCGGGGCAAATATCTACAGTAATCAGGAGGGGTCTGTGAATGTTATTCATTGTGGCATGTTGATTTGGAAATATAGTATGTAACTAAATTATCATCCCTGAATGGCAGCCTCATGAAAATTGCTAGGGATTTAAACATGCAAAGGGAAGCCTGCTGTCTGTTTTTGATGACTGTTAATAAACAGGTGGGTCCTTAAGGATAGCCTTGAGTGAACTTGTGTGGACTTGCAAGATATCCAAATCAAGATTCATAGAATTGTAGAAAACAGAAAAAGCACTCATGATCTTATACTCTTTACCCTTTAATTTGTAGCCTCCACATACTGGGCTTTACTTTAGTGGGAACTGTGTCAAATAGGTTAAAATGCAAGTTGGATGCAGTGGGAAAGAACACTGGGAAGATGTGGAATCAGGAAATTTGGGAGTTCTCATCTTAGCTCTGCTATTAACAGTTCAGTTCCATCCAACTCTGTGACTCCATCTGGGGTTTTCATAGCAGATACAGGAGTGGTTTGCCATTTCTTTCTCCAATTCGTTTTATAGATGAAGAAACTGAGGCAAACAGCATTCAACATCATACAGCTAGAAACTATCCAAGGATGGATTTGAAATTATGGGGATGAGTCTTTTGGACTCCAGGCCCAGCACTCTAAACACTATTCAACCTCCTGCCCATTTCATAGAGACATAGCTTAAATAATTTTGCCAGATGAATCTGCTGTATATCTAGTTCTCAAACAATTTTGATTTCTTAAAGGGAACATTTGGCCATTAAAACTTTTGAATGAGAAATACTTCATTGTCTTTACATCTATGAACAATGTAAATTATTAAAACATTGAGTGTGAATGGTGTTCTTTGTGTTGTATTCCTGTACCTGGTATTTCCTTTTAATAGGAATTTATGTTTGATTTTTTTCTTCAGATAAAAGTTATTAGAACTTTAGGGTATGCTCATTAATTCAAATGATTAAAAAAAGCTACTTTAAACTAACCTTAAAGCAGATACCAAAATTGGTTTCTCATTTTAAAATAAAATTTCATTTTTTTTGTGAAAATTGTCAGTGAAGAAAATTAAAATTGTGAGTACTGAATGTTTTTAAAAGAAGAATATCTGTTGAGTGTCTTGAAAATCTAAATTAAAAAAGCTTTTTATGTCTATCAAGTAGGGAATGGCTGAACAAGTTATGGTTTATGATTTTTATGTAATACTATTTTGGTATAAATAGTAAGAAGCAGGATAATTTCAGAAACACCTGAAAAGACATGAACTGATGCAAAGTAAAATGAACAGAACCAGAAAAACTTTGTACACAGTAATAACAATATTATATAATGATCAACTGTGAATGACTTAACTATTCTCAGCAATACAATGATCTAAACAATTCCAAAGTACTGATGATGAAAAATGCTATCTATCTCCAGAGGACAAAACTGATGGAATCCGAATGCAGATGGAAGCATACATTTAAAACTTTATTTTTCTTGTTTTATTGGGGGGACTCTTTCTTTTCTTTTACAACATGGTTAATCTAGAAATGTTTTGCAGAATTTCACATATATAATCTATGTTAAATAGTTTGCCTTTTCAATAAGGGGAGAAGGGAGGAAGAAAAGGAGAGAATTTGGAACTCAAAATGTTAAAAAAAATTAAAATTTGTTATACATGTAATTGGGGGAGATATTAAATAAAAGTTCTTAAAAAGTGATGTGCAAGGGAAAACAAAGTCTGTGTTTATTCGGCAAACCAGAAAACACAAAAGTAAAAGAATAGCAGTTTCTTTCCCAGAAAAAATCCAAGAAAGACGACATTAGGGAAATTTATGGCCTCAAACGTCTCTACACAAATACCCAAAATTTAGTCAACAAGTAAGAAGAAATAGAGGTCTAAAAACAAAAAGACAAATATGATCCCTTGGATGTTAATAAAACTATCCTATGATATTATCCTAAGAACTATACTAAGAAACCTGAGTGATCTATGGCTCTGGATAGCTTTACCTTCAAAACAAACAAACAAATCAACAAAACCCAGATAGTTAAAAGATAGGGATCTGTGGTAGAATGGGATAGTATTACATATTAAGAGAATATAGGGGCAGCTAGGTGGTGCAGTGGATAGAGCACCAGCCTTGAAGTTAGGAAGACCTGAATTCAAATTTGGTCTCAGACACTTAACACTTCTTGGCTGTGTGACCCTGGGCAAGTCACTTAACCCCAATTGTCTCAGCAGAGAGAGAGAGAGAGAGAGAGAGAGAGAGAGAGAGAGAGAGAGAGA